>JBBBDQ010001122.1:3257500-3330000 GCA_037127315.1 Ascarosepion bandense | reverse complement strand
AAAGAGTTCAATAATGTCATTTTAGGTCATTCTAAGTAACTTGTGAAACTGCAATGGCATACTTTTGGATTGTAAAATGAATCAGATTTCATTTTCTATATTTGAAGGGACACGTTTCATTGCGAGATTTTTAATAAGAAATAAACTTTAATCGCCCAATTAAGTTTTTAATCGACTGAGTCGATTGAGCGAGTGAAATATCAAAGGCTGCTCAGAGGACAGATTTTGAGAGCAAGAGGGACAGAGGAAAACAACTTTATGAGCTTAATAAAAGAATAGCGGAATAGGCCTTAGAGCTGAGGAAAAAACAAAAAATATTTAGAGTCGCAAAGGACATGAAATTGTGGAGAGCCATGATCACCAATATCAGGGTTCGTCAGATGGTGTTAGAGTTACTCACTAGGAGTCGATAAGGAGTTTTCACTGGGTCGATGATAGTCAATGGCTCAAACAGAGGTAAGTGTTCAAGCTACTTACGCAACAATGATGAATAGAATAAATAAAGAACAAGTAGAAAATAAATGTCTTTAATCTAACATATTTCACTTATATCAAGCTTCTTCAGAAATTCTTCAAAGACAAATGATTTAAAAATCCAAGAGAAAGTATGTTGATTGAGATATGGTTTCTTTGGGCAGATACGTGTCACGTGTGATAAAGCAACGGATAAATATTGAAATGTAGAAGATAAAACTTGTGTTTGTTTAACTGTTTGTGTCAACGCGTTCTTTTTAAATAAAATAAGAGAAAACAGTTATGAATGTATGCGTTGAGAGAAATCAAATGATGGAACGATTTTAATTCTAAATAACGTGAGAATCACGTATGAATCATAAACGAAACATATTTCCGTTTAAATTCTAGTGAAAATAATACACAACAATACCAAACCAACCCAATTTATCTCTGCTAAAATAAGTCTTTAGTGTTTATTTTGGTGGGGGGTTCATGAGATAGTTTAATATATTAATTATTGTATATTTGTTTTTTGTTTTTTCTTTTGTGTGTGTCAAACTTATTTTTAGGCTGTATAGCCCAATAGTCCAAATACAGATCGGAGATACTAGAATCAAGCAGGTCCAGAAATTTAAATGCCCGGGAAGTGTTATAACAGAAGACGGAAAGTGCAACACAGAGATCCGAAGGCGAGTTGGCATGGCGAAGGAAGTATTCCAGAAGTTGAGTAAAGTATTAAGAAACAGGACAATTTCGCTAGAAACATAGAAGAGAGTACCGGATTGCTATGTGATGTCAGTTTTTCAGTATTTCATTTCAGTGAATGTTGGACAATATCAACAAAGATGAAGGAAAGACTTGAAGCAACTGAAATGTGGTTCTACAGAAGGATGCTGCGAATATCATGGATCGAGTATCTGAGCAATGATGAGTTTTTGGGTATGATGGAAACGAAAAAGAAATTAATACTGAGCATCAGGAAGAGACAGCTGAAGTTCCTGAGATATGTAACGAGGAAGGAGGGTTTGGAGGCCAGATAGAGGGAAAATGAGACAGAGGAAAGCAACGGATAACATATTTGAAGGACCTAATCAGGTGGATGAAGGAACGAGGGTTGCATGGTGCAACAGGAGAAGGCGTGCTAAGAGCCACCAGGGACAGGGAGACGTAGAGGACCATGATCGCCTATGTTCTGAAGGGAAAGGGCACATAGAAGAATTGACAGTCTGGTAACATACTTTACTACAACTCTAATAATACCTTTGAAATATTTGTCAAACCCATAAAAAGGCCCCGTTCTGATATTGCCATATTTCTTGTATGAAGCACCTGTTATTTCCGTACAACTGCAATCATACCCATTTTTGTGTTTTTTATAGGGCACTAATTTCAGAGCTTGTTTGCATTTGAGACTTCCGGTTTTAACCATCTTTGCATACAATACCTTATTAACTGAATATTACAAGCGGTTATGCATTTCTGTTCAATAGCATTGGCTTAGTATACTCAATGCGCCTTATGGTGCAGTGGATATCAGCTCGGAACGAGAAATCGGAGTGACGAGTTCGTATTTCAGTTGAATTCATTGCCTTCACATACGCTCAAATACACTTGGGAAAGGTATTAATCCGTCGTTTCTCCTTCCACCTATGGGTTAATCCGCAGAACAGAATGGATTCAACTGCGGTAACCAGTCTACCGCAGGAATTCATGGCAACCTACTGCGGGAAAACTTTCTACCCAGTCAGTCACGTCTCTTTCGAGAGATGATCGCTCAAGTGTGTATCACTTAACTGACTGACATAATAAAGCTTCTACTGGGCATAAAGTGGGGGCTTTGGTTTTCTATTGTTATGAAGTAATAAACTGATCCCCCACTAATTAATACTTAATAATATAATACACCTCTTCTCCCTCTAGCTATGAGTCAAATAAAAGGACAGATTCGGTTATATAGCCCTGGTTGGCAACCAGTCTACCGCAGAATGGCAACTTACTGCGAGATAATCTTTCTGCCCAGTCAGTCATGTCTCGAAAGTGTCTCACGTATGGCACTTAAATGACTAACTGAACATAATAGTTGAAAACAATTAAAGCTTCTACTGAGCATAAAGTGGGAGATCGGCTTTCTATTGCTATGAAGTAATAAACTGATCCCCCACTAATTAATACTTAATAATATAATACACCTCTTCTCCCTCTAGCTATGAGTCAAATAACAGGACAGATTGGGTCCTGTGGCCTTGGTTGGCAACCAGTCTACCGCAGAAAGACAACTTACTGCGGGGTAATCTTTCTGCCCAGTCGGTCATGCCTCTTTCGAGACATGATCGCTCAAGTGTGTATCACGTATGGAACTTAACTGGCAGACTGTAGTTAATATATTATTTGCTCAATTAGGGCACTTCAAAGTGGTGTAATAGTTAGCAAGTAGATCATTTATGACTGAATTCTCAGTTCGAGTCTCGCTGACTGCACCTTGTTTCACACCTAAGTTACGCTTAGGAAATCGCTACATTATTTGCTTTATTCATTGGGGTTATTTAATATATTCACTTAAATATTTGTTTTGGAGGATATATTTTTAATCTGATTTTTTAACTTTTCATGCATTTAACATTTTAATTGCCAACATCACCGCAAGTTTTAAGGTTCAAAACATTTTAAATTGATGTCGCTGGAGAAGGAAGAGAAACAAAAGTCGGTCTACGGTCGAAAAAGTTGTACGGCCCCTGACCTACGTCTTGATGTAACACGACACATAAAAAGATATTTTCACACTTGTCGGCAATGCTTTCAATAAAGACGTGGTTCGGAGACTAGTGTCACGGGCCATTCTTAATAGAGATATTTCGTTTGGCAGTCAGTGTACCAATAATTTTTTTTGCAAGCAATTAGATTCTTTGAAACTTTGCATGGGTGGGGTGCCTCCCAAAGACTATTTTTATGTTGTAATTACGAAACATTTGATTTATTTGTTTTTCACAGTTTATCAAATCATGTTATTTAAAGCTGAATCTTTCTTGGGCTGGGGAATGGTATAAATAATTATCTTTCCAAGTGTATTGCACGTAAGTGAATGCAACAAACCTAACCGGAATTCGAACGCTCATGAGTTGGAAATTATTCCACCTTTCCTTTATTGTCTCGATTTGTTACCTAGAAACGAACACTTGTTTCGTGGCATCCAAACGTTCTTTGTTTGGATGGTGTAATGGTTAGAGAAGAAGTATAAACGTTGACGCATGTGGTTGAACACTGATCACCAGAGTTAGAATAATACAAGAAAAATGGATTACTCCACTGGCGGTCAGTTGACCACTAAAGTAACTATGTAAGCACCAGACAGAAGTCTGGAGCGTTAAGCGAATTACGAGTAATCAGTTGAGCAAATAGCGAGTAATCGGAGTTCAGCGAATAACGAGTCTGTCGAGTGACCCAACTATGAATCTACCATGGATCAATCGTATTACGTGTAACTAACTGAATATACCAAAACCAAGATATACAACCGTGTGATATCAACACCTAAGTAACCTTGTAGGCTACAACACAACCAAACGAGGTCACAACAGTCTTGCACTAACCTAAGTTTATGATTGAAACTGTTAAACATTTTCCACCAGAATATTCTGGTATCAGTGTTCGTAGACGACTCTCGGCTATGTTCAGAGCGTTCTCCTCAGGCTATCTACTAGCTACTCACAAGCTACTCCCTCTATCTCTCCTCTTGTGAGGGACGGTATATGTAGTGGTTGGAAGAGTTCAATCTGTTGGATGGGTGATGCCGCCATGACATTTTCCAACATCAAATTTGACTTTGTCTTTGTCATGTAGAAGGTATAAACACTGACGCGTGTAATTGAACACTGATCGCCAATAATAATACAAGAAAAATAGATTCTTTCACAGGCGAGCACTAAAATGAGTATAAAATCACCAGACAGAAGTCTGAGGTGATGTGGAGCAAATAGCGAATAATCGGAGTTCAGCGAATAACGAGTCTGTCGAGTGACCCAACTATGAATCTACCATGGATCAATCGTATTAAGAGTAATTAACTGAATATACCAAGACCAAGATATACAACCGTGTGATATCAACACCTAAGTAACCTTGTAGGCTACAACACAACCAAACGAGGTTACAACAGTTAGCAAATCAGCCTGGGAAACCGTTATGACTGAGGAATCAGTTTGATCCTCACAAGGTGCCACATATTTGTGGCCTTATATCAAAATCATCTAATCTTGAGTGCCAGCTTAAAATAATAGTTAGTTTGCAAGTTCGATTGACCATAAGGCTGCTTCGAATATCATGGATCGAGCATGTGAGCAATGATGAGGTTTTGGAAAGAATGGAAACGAAAAGAAAATTAATACTGAACATCAGGAAGAGACTGCTAAAGTTTCTGGGACATTCAATTAGAAAGGAGGCCTTAGAGAACTTTATACTAACAGGCCAGATAGAAGGAGGAGAGACAAGGGAAAACAGCGAGTAACGTACTTGACTGGTCTGAGCAGGTGGATGGCAGAACGGGGGTTGCATGGTGTAAAAGGAGAAAGCATACTAAGAGCATCCAGCGATAGGGAGACGTGGAAAGCCAATGATCACATACGTCCTGAAAGAGCAAGGCACAGAGAAGAAGAAGAAGAAGAAGAGGTGGCGCATATTTCCAATTGGAGAATCTGCTGAAAAGAACAGAGTATTCAACTCTCAGTTTATATTCTACTGCCTGTAATCCGGGACCCGCCAAAATTGTTCTCGATTGGTCCATGCACCTCGTCAATCCGGACCTGCGTTGCGTTTGTCGGCATGACCATATATCCTCCACTGCAAGTCTATTCTTCATCCGCGAGGAGATTGTCCAGCATTTACTGCTGTATAAGAGTGGGTGTAAGCATCTTGAAAAGCAAGATCTAAATTCTAAATTTGTTTTGTTTGAACATTATTTACATTATTCGGACTATTGTCCTCATCTTTGTTGCCATTTGTACTACTTTTCGGCCGTTGCACGCTCCGGCCTTCTTCAGGTGCTAGGAATCTCGAACCAAAACTTTTATTACAATCACTGGGATATATCATTCTTATTCCTTAAGGACACATGGCCAAGTAGATATAGACGCTGGTTAGTTCCTGTGAATTGACCCAAAGAGTTGTGAGTTCAATACCAGGCTACAGTAGTGGTGAACAAGTAGCTTACAGAGTTTGAGAGAGATAACTCATGACTACCAGAAAAGGCTCTAAGTAAGGAATTAGTGATATACCCCAGTGATTGTAATAAGGGGTTCGGTTTGAAATTCTTAGAACCTGAAGAAGGCCGGACCGTATAACGGCCGAAACGTCGTACAATATTTTTTTAATTTTATTTCATTTGCCATTTGCGGTTTTACCTGGGTTCGAACATCAATTTTCAAGGCCCGTAAGAAACGCAAAGTTATCTTAGTCACATGGCAGGAATAGAAATCACGCTTTTTAATATTAGAAGTGCAACTTTGTAATGAAACCACTGGCTTGAAGCAAGCTGCGTTGTCTTCAAAGGCAACCATTATTTCGACAATTTACGATTGTCTTTGCTGCTTCTATGAAAGGGGATGGTGACAAAAAATAAACAAAGTAACGGTAATAAATGACTTCAAGCGTGTCATTTAATAACAGACATGTGCACTTTACAATTTACCACCTAAATACACTCACTAACCATTGTTGTCTTCACCCATTTGAGGCTTCCTAAATGCATATATATATATATAATAAAAGCATTGTGTATGCGCAAAATTAAAAATTTAGAATTGTGACAATTTGGTGCGATGTATAAATTGTCACCATTACACTTTTTTTAAAAGTCCGCGAATGCGCGTTCCTTATGATTTTGTAGACTGAACAGTATATTAGGGTCAGTTGGGCACCGTCTGCGAGAATAGGAGCACCATGACGCAACTCACTCTGCAAAGAATTCGGAAAGGGCATGCTTTACTGCTTGGAATTCGCGCCGGAAGCTCCAATACGAAGATTTGATAATGTTTGGGTGTCAATCTGAGGACTGTGCAGAGGATCCGGAAAGAGATGGAAGAGTTTAGCGATTGTGGCGTTATTCCGCCATCTTACCACGGGGCTTCGGACTTAACATGGAGGCCTACATCAATCAAGTACCGTGAGGAGCTAGTGTTCCCTACATCAAGAGGGTAGCTTCTGTATTCTGCACCATGCCACACAAACAGGAGAAACCAGTTATGATTGTCAAACAATTTCTGCGACCACGTCACCCCTTATATTTGGCCACCTAACTCTACATACTACAACCCCCTTGTGTGTGGGGAACAGTTGAGTGAGAGACCAACAAAACTCCTTGTAACATCAAAGATGAACAAAGAGTCTATCCAGATATGATGCAGAAGATTCCGAAGTTGTCTGAAGGCGTGGTTAAAGCCAATGGCGATGTTATTGAATAAATTTACTCTTTAATATTACAAGATACGAGGATCATTCAATAAATCAGGTGAATTTTTCGGTATAAGGACTTCTACGAGGGTCATTCAATAAAGAAGGGGAATTTTTCGGTATAAGGACTTCTAATACGGATAGAAGCTTACTTTTTTTATTTTTTTCCTTTACTTCTTTTTCAAAGGGATTTAATATTTTTTGCATACTGAAAAAAAAAAACTTTGAGAGTTTTGGAGATTAACAAAGATGGCCGACCAAGAAACATGTTGCAAAATTAAACAGAGGTCAGTTATCAAATTTTTTAGGTTGCTGAAGGGGGCAAAGCAGTTGAAATTCATAGGAGAATGTCAACTGTGTATGGTGCCACATGTTTCAGCAAAAAAAATCTACAAGTAGGCTAAATTGTTTAAAGAAGGACGGAGCAGTATTGAAGATGAAGACAGGCCTATGAGGCCTACAGAAGTGAGGTCACCTGAGGTGATCGAATCAGTCAATGACTTCATTCAGTCTGACAGAAGGGTGACAGTTGATGACATTGCAGGGACTTTGAGCCTATCTGTTTTTTTTATTTTCATTGAGATCATGACGAACTCATTTATAGCGCTTTTTCACTTTCCCAATACTCTGCAAATGGCGTGAGACTGTTGCATTCTCGACACTTCTTCTTCTTCTATGTGCCCTGTCCCTTCAGGACGTAGGCGATCATGGATCTCCACGTCTCCCTATCCCTTGTGGCTCTTAGTATGTTTGCTCCTGTTGCTCCTGGCAACCCCCGTTCCGTCATCCACCTGATCAGGCACTGCAAATATGTTATCCGCTGCCTTCCTCTGTCTCTCCTTCCTTCTATCTGACCAGTCAGTATCAGGTTCTCCAGGCTTTCCTTCCTCATTGCATGTCCCAGGAACTTCAGTTGTCTCTTCCTGATGCTCAGCATCAATTTCCTTTTTGTTGCCATTCTTTCTAACACTTCGTCGTTGCTTGTATGCTCAGTCCACGATATCCGTAGCATCCTTCTGTAGAACCACATTTCGGCCGCTTCCAGTTTTGTCCTCATTTTCGATGATATTGTCCAGCATTCACAGCCGTACTGAAGAACTGACATCACGTAGCAGTCTAGCACTCTTTTCTTCGTTTCTATTGAGATCTTCCTGTGTGTTAGTATTTTGCTCATCTTCTGGAACGCGTCCTTTGCCATGCCAATTCGCCTTCGGATCTCCGTGTCGCACTTTCCATCTCCTGTTAGAAGACTTCCTAGGTACTTAAATACTTGGACTTGTTTGATTCTGTTATCCCCCACCTGTATTTGGCATTTTGGGTTGTATCTTTTGCTGATGACCATGCACTCAGTTTTCTTAAAGTTTATTTGTAGTCCCATCTTGTCACTCTCCACTGCTACTTTCTGTATGAGATCTTGAAGCGTCTTAAATATTTCTGTGACATTTTGACGTGGGTTTTGCTCAATGAACTGCTTGCAATTGTTCATTTTCAAGATTGCACGACGTCCTCTATCTTCTTCATCTTCAAGGCTCTCACCACCAGCACAGAATTTGTGGAACCTCCTTCGTATTAACCGATCACGTGTGGACCCATCTCCCTATATTGATAATGACAGAAGTTTGGGAGGTACTGTGTCCAAGTTTAAACTCAGGCAAGAAGATAATGTTTTGTCATATTCATAATTAAGGACTTCTATGCTTCAAGAATATTTAGTTAAAAATTATTAAAGCCTGTACACATTAAGTATTATGTATACCAAAACTCACCATATATGTACAGTGAATACTATTTTTGTAACAACCTAATATTACATCACGGTTATTATTTTTGTAACAACCTAATATGATCTCAATGAAAATAAAAAAAACAAATAGGCTCAAATTCCTTGCAATGTCATCCACTGTCACCCTTCTGTCAGACTGAATGAAGTCATTGACTGATTCGATCACCTCAGGTGACCTCACTTCTGTAGGCCTCATAGGCCTGTCTTCATCTTCAATACTGCTCCGTCCTTCTTTAAACAATTTAGCCTACTTGTAGACTTTTTTTTTGCTGAAACATGTGGCACCATACACAGTTGACATTCTCCTATGAATTTCAACTGGTTTGCACCCTTCAGCAACCTCAAAATTCTTATCTATTTTAAGTAAAAAAAAACTATGTTCGACAGTTACAATTTAATGCTATAGAAGTAGAGAGATGCTTAATGTTTTTTGAATTGGTCTTGTGTGAAACATAACCAAACTTTTTACAGCTTAAAGGTTTTATCCAGAATTATCGGACTTTATGAATTTAAGCGCAGTACTAAACTGGCGATGAGGTCTCACCAATTTACCGTTGAATTCGATAGATGCAACCGCAAGTTCTATAGTAGCTGTTGTGGGATCTTAACAGTAGTTATAGTAGTTGCTACTATGACTATGACACTGTCAGATCTCTACCATCCAGTCGTGGTTCCGCCGAAGTGTAGAATCACGACCCGGTAAAAATAGACAGACATTTTTGGCCCGGCTATATGACCGGGAAGACCCACTATAAAATGACCTTGTGTCACATCTAACCTTGGGAAGGTTGGTAAATACCGTTGTAGTTGCAGTTGGCAGTAGAGATCCGTTACTCTTCTTTTATTCTCACTCCTTAGTAATGTTTCTGCTTTCCAATGTGGTTTCCGGCTTTCTCTTTTCCAATCTTCTCACTTTGTTTTTTTTTTTCAATTGGAGTAGATAGATCTATCTATCACCCGGTTCACACTCCACCCACGTTTATTGAACAGGTTAAGAGGCTCATCCCTTGTTCCCTGTTTAGGATGTGGTTTCCGGCCTTCTCTTTTCCAATCTTCTCACTTTGTTTTTTTTTTTAATTGGAGTAGATAGATCTATCTATCGCCCGGTTCACACTCCACCCACGTCTATTGAACAGGTTAAGAGGCTCATCCCTTGTTCCCTGCTTAGGATGTGGTTTCCGGCTTTCTCTTATCCAATCTTCTCACTTTGTTTTTGTTTTTTTTAAATAAGAGTAGATAGATCTATCACCCGGTTCACACTCCACCCATTCTGAGGTCGGGTTTCAATCCTGGGTTAAAAAGCAAACGGAGTCTAACCGTACTGATGAGCTGTGATACAGGGGAAAAAACTGTCTGCGGATGAGGATATATATATATATATATATATATATATATATATATATATATATATATTACTTGGACTTTTAAAAACTCTGTCGGATTAATAACTACAAATGCCATCCTTTTCTTTAGAGTAATATATGTATCAAGGATATAAACATGCAATTATGTTTTAACAGTCAATTCAATGCAAAGGTTTACCTTTCATTTCAGTGACCAAATAAGTGTGTTGCCATGGTTGTTGCAAATTCAACCTAAATGATTAGCATTCAAAATTCACATGCCTTTTCCTGGGTTTGAACCAACCGTTGTGAGTTAGGTAGGCTGCTATGTTTAGCTGATTAGAAACGACCATTTAATTCAACTGAGGTCATGCAAACATTGTTTAAATTAGTGTCAAGTACAGGAAAGTGCAATGACTCAGGTGGGTGGGGTCTAATTTGTCACATCTGCCTACATCACTTTGTGTTTCAGCTATGTACCCGCACACGTACACAGGCAGGCAGATATCTATGTGTCACTTTGCATGTCTATTTATATTTCAAACTCTATCTATCTATCTATCTATCTATCTATCTATCTATCTATCTATCTATCTATCTATCTATCTATCTATCTAGTCTGTTCATATCTATCTCAGTCTGTTCATATCTATCTATCTATCTATCTATCTATCTATCTATCTATCTATCTATCTATCTATCTCAGTCTGTTCATATCTATCTATCTATCTATCTATCTATCTATCTATCTCAGTCTGTTCATATCTATCTATCTATCTATCTATCTATCTATCTCAGTCTGTTCATATCTATCTATCTATCTATCTATCTATCTATCTATCTCAGTCTGTTCATATCTATCTATCTATCTATCTATCTATATCTCATCTATCTATCTATCTATCTATCTATCTATCTATCAGTCTGTTCATATCTATCTATCTATCTATCTATCTATATCTATCTATCTATCTGTCTGTTCATATCTATCTATCTATCTATCTATCTATCTATCTATCTATCTAGTCTGTTCATATCTATCTATCTATCTATCTATCTATCTATCTCGTCTGTTCATATCTATCTATCTATCTATCTATCTATCTATCTAGTCTCATATCTATCTATCTATCTATCTGTCTGTTCATATCTATCTATCTATCTATCTATCTATCTATCGTCGTTCATATCTATCTATCTATCTATCTATCTATCTCAGTCTGTTCATATCTATCTATCTATCTATCTATCTATCTATCTATCTCTATCTATCTCTGAGAAATTGTTTGAGGTTATTGAATTAGATTGTTGGGTAGACGTACGGGAAGGAAGTAAATATAGATCATAAAGATATGTAGGAAAGATAATAGTTGAAACTTGATTTAAAGATGATAAGAATGTAGTGTTCGTGGAAGCATAATCTCGGGAGTATGTTCTATAAAACAGCGGATCTTGGGAAGAAACTGGTCCATTAGAACTTCTCGCCAATGGAATACGAAATAAATAAGAATTATTCACTTCTGTGTATGTGGTATACCGGATTTTTAACCATAATTATAAGAATTCATCTTCCACCCAGGTAGCACCTCACCCACCCCTTTTGGTAGGAGACAGAATAAGTGACTGATATCTGAGGCCTTCTAAAAAGGAGTACCGAGGGGGGCTTCAGCATAATAGAAAAATTGCCTCCCACTTGAAACTTTGCCATATTCCGTTCGATGGGCGCACGGATAAATGCTTACTTCATAGTCAGGTTTAATAAATAATCTAGTTTGGCACAAGGATATGTATATGAAATACGGAAACAATCTAACTAACCATTGCCCTACAGCGAGAAACACAAAGACGACTATATAGATAAATAAATAACTTCAAACATATATTTATGTACTTAAAAACGTGGGGTGATTAGCGGAATGTAAAAGTAAGGTCATTTAAATAAATTCTAAGTAGCAATAGTTTACAAGAAAAACTTAATCGTTCTATGGATTCTCCCCTTAATCTATATAAAAATGTGGCATGTCCCTAAATGCAACCACGCGGATATAATCTAATAACTTAAGAGCCCCTATCATCTATGCCTGGGACACACTGACTGAATCTCCTGCAGTGAAACCAGATCTTTAAAAAGAGGCCACCTACCAATTATATAAATACAGATATATATATAAACGACCTACATCTGTGTTGTATCTACTCTCCTCTACGGATCTGAGTGGTGGAAAATGATTAAGGTGGTTCTCGCCAAACTTCGATCCTTTCACACCATATTCCTCCGACGAATACTGAGAATATTTTGGCCAGAGAAGATCTGCAATGAAGACCTGTTGAAGAGAGGCAAGCAAGAGAACATGAGCAGCATCATTACAAGAAGGCGGTGGAGATGGATTGGGCATGTGCCCCGGAAAGATCCACAGTCAATCACAAGAACAGCACTGCACTGGACTCCCAGATGGCAAAAGAAAAAGGGGAAGATCAAGAACGACATGGAGAAGTACGGTAGAGAATGAGATGAAAGCCATGCAGTACTCTTGGGGTTCATTGACTAGTCTGGATCAAGATAGGCAGATGTGGAGAAGCTTTGTTTCTGCCCTACACACCACTGGGTGTAATGGATGATGAATGAATACATCATCACAGTAAACCTCTCTGTGTCACGTTCACTAACATTCGCACTAACCTTTCTAGCGTAGAATCATTCCTCCAAACTAACTCAGCTGATATCTTAGCCCTGTGTGAAACTAACCTTGACCCGTCTATCCCCTCCTCTGAGTTCTATGTTCCTGGTTACCTTCCCCTCTTCAGGAAGGACTCCAACGTCCATATGCATGGGCTTGGTGTATATGTCAGCGAACACCTCCCCCTAGCTAGAGTAACATCTCTTGAATCCCTGGACCAGTCTTTCATGTGCTTCCGTCTCTCACTTCTAAGCTCCGTTAGCTATCTCCTCCTGTGACTGTTCAGTACTTGACAGCATCTCTGACAATATCGACAAGGCCATTTCTTCTCACCCATCTGCCCATATTTTCGTGTTTGGTGACTTTAACGCCCACCACACTAAGTGGCTCGAAAACTCTGTAACCGACACTGCTGGTATACACACCTTTAATTTTTCAATCTCCCAATCCCTTACGCAAGTGGTGGACTTCCCCACGCGTTTCTCCAATAGCCCTAACGGAAGGAACTCGCTACTAGACCTCTGCTTCACTTCCACCCCAAATTCTTGCACCACCAGACAGCTCTGCCCTCTCGAAAATTCTGACAACGCCGTCGTTTCTGTCAACATCTCGTTCCACTCCAACCCTACTCAAGAAATCCAAACCAGCAGAATATCCTACTGCTATCAAAGAGCAGACTGGGATTCGTTCCGTGACTGCCTCTGCGACGTCCCTTGGAACAATGTTTTTAGTCTTCCCGTCGAAGACTGTGCATCAGAGGTTTCCTCCTGGGTAAAGGCTGGCATCGATGCTTTCATCCCTGCCAGGATGGGTGGAGTGTGAACCGGGCGATAGATAGATCTATCTACTCCAATTGAAAAAAAAGAACAAAGTGAGAAGATTGGAAAAGAGAAAGCCGGAAACCACGTCCTAAACAGGGAACAAGGGATGAGCCTCTTAACCTGTTCAATAGACGTGGGTGGAGTGTGAACCGGGTGATAGATCTATCTACTCCTATTTAAAAAAAAAACAAAGTGAGAAGATTGGAAAAGAGTAAGCCGGAAACCACATCCTAAACAGGGAACAAGGGATGTGCCTCTTAACCTGTTCAATAGACATGGGTGGAGTGTGAACCGGGTGATAGATAGATCTATCTATTCCTATTTTTAAAAAAAAGTGAGAAGATTGGAAAAGAGAAAGCCGGAAACATTCTGAGGACCGGTAGGAAGATAAATGGAGGCATAATGTCGCCATCACCAGTGATCACTCCAAACAATTTCGTAATCCTCATTAGACTCATCAAATTCATTGCTAATCCTCTGCGCTGTCTTCAGATTTACATCCAAATTTAAATGTTCGTATTGGAGCTTCCGGCACGAATGCCGAGCAGTAATGAATGCCGCTTCCAAATTTCTGGCGAAGTGAATTGCATCATGGTGCTCTTTTTCTCGAAGACGGTGCCCAACTGACCCGACAAGACTGTGCAGTTGACAAAACCAAAAACAAGCTACCCGCATGCGCGAAATTAAAATTATAAATGACAACAACTTACTTGTAACACCCTGTATATGCACACACGCGTACGCATATGTTACACTACTGAGATCCGTGAAGAGAATAATAATTTCAAGAGGGTATACATTGGCTGTACTGAGGATCCGTTTAAGAAAAGGTTTTGTAATCATAATTCGTACTTCAGATTAAAGAGCCATAAGAGTGTCACTAAGCTTGCGGATTGTACATGGAGATTCAAAGAAAGGTATAGCAGAAGTTGTTATGGTGCTCTCCTATGAGGAATGGACTCTTCCTCTTGTCATATGTAATTACCTTCCGAAAGTTAACAGCAGTTGGCTACAGCTGGCTGCCTTGCGCATTGTCGAACTCTCTGCCTTCAGATGGAGAATAATAATCCAGTCGAGGCTCCGCCGAAGCCCACATTAAAAAAGCCTTGTGCCACATTTCGTCTTAAGTGGGAAGGCAATTAAATACCGCAGTTAACAGGAGCAGTTACCGAAAATATCTACCAGTCAGGCAATAAGCAGCATAATAATACCTTCCGATTTACTTATTTCTATATTACTATTTATTAACACTTCCTTTGAACCTGTCTTGTCCCGTGTCTTACTTCAGGCACAAACCGGTCAGTGCAAATTTGCCGCAACTCCACAGCAAATTGGCGACGAAGATCTACAACAGAAGTCCATATGTTAGGTAGAAAATATTGAGTTAAAGCTGGCAGGAATCGTGTCCATTGTTGCTGGCTGTGCCAGGAGGACAAGTTGGCTATTGCGACGTACATAGACAGAGGTGTCTTGCTGAATGAAAGGACGGAGATAATGGGAAAATGCCATCATTTAAGAAAAGCCCTCTTGGGCGCTTATGAACCCGGATGACTTCTACTTTTTTTTCTTTTCTTTTTTTTCTTTTTGATGCGGGATTTTATGCGTGTAGGAAGTTGGGTGTATTTCTGCCTACTCCTTATCTCTTATTTTCCCCTCCTACTTCTGGAGTTCTTGTATAATTGGAGTGTTTTTTCACCGTTTGCCTGAAGAAACCTCTCGGTTGAAACCCGGGTAGAAATGTGTGTCAGCATATTTGCCTTTTGCTATATATATATATATATATATATATATATATATATATATATATATAAAGTTTGTGCATCTATATAAAAGGGAAATACAGAATAAGCTAAACTCTCATATCAACAAAAGGAATAACTTGTTATCTTAGGCGTAAATGAATGACGTCAGCTGTAACAATATATATATATGCGTGTTAGAGAGAGAGAGAGAGATATATACGTATTTACTGTCTCACTTTCACTTTCTTTCTTTCTCTCTCTTTATATATATATATATATATATATATATATATATATATATAAAGAGAGAGCGAGAGTGAGATGGGGAGTAACCTGATTGTCAGTATTCTTAAAAGGTGAATTTGCCTTGAACAGTGGTCAGATTGATTTGATATTTACTGACTTTTAACCGACACAAGTTTTTGCTTTTGTTTCCAGATTGTGTCAAACTCATCAACAAAGGCGTGGTTGGCAACATGCCCACCATAAATGTACTATTGAAGGATTTATTTAGAACCCAAAGCAGACAATTGTTGACGAAAGCTAACATATTACACTGCGCATATATTTACGAAAGTTGCATTCCTAAAATGTCTTTTATCTGATCGTGGTTGGTTTGTTGTCGACATTTGTGGTTGTTCGGTTAGAGGCAAGGGGTTGATTTGTTGTTGAAAGTCGCAATTCGTTGGTGGTTTGGTGGGGGATTGGTTTGTTGTTTGGTTCGTTGCTGAAAAACTCTGGTTACATGATTGCATGTGGTTGTTTATTATTTTCTTGTTAGAAGTGTTTGAATTGGAGTAAATAGACTAAACTATCACCCGGTTCACACTCTATTGAACAGGTGAAGAGGCTCATCCCTTGTTCCCTGTTTAGAATGTGGTTTCCGGCTTTCTCTTTTCCAATCTTTTCACTCTTTTCTTTTTTCTTTTTCAGTTGGAATAGATAGACTATACTATCGCCCGGTTCACACTCCACCCACGTCTATTGAACAGGTTAAGAGGCTCATCCCTTGTTCCCTTTTTAGGATGTGGTTTCCGGCTTTCTCTTTTCCAATCTTTTCACTCTTTTCTTTTTTCTTTTTCGGTTGGAATAGATAGACTAAACTATCGCCCGGTTCACACTCCACCCACGTCTATTGAACAGGTTAAGAGGCTCATCCCTTGTTCCCTGTTTAGGATGTGGTTACCGGCTTTCTCTTTTCCAATCTTTTCACTCTTTTCTTTTTTCTTTTTCAGTTGGAATAGATAGACTATACTATCGCCCGGTTCACACTCCACCCACGTCTATTGAACAGGTTAAGAGGCTCATCCCTTGTTCCCTTTTTAGGATGTGGTTTCCGGCTTTCTCTTTTCCAATCTTTTCTCTCTTTTCTTTTTCTTTTTCAGTTGGAATAGATAGACTATACTATCGCCCGGTTCACACTCCACCCACGTCTATTGAACAGGTTAAGAGGCTCATCCCTTGTTCCTTTTTTAGGATGTGGTTTCCGGCTTTCTTTTTTCCAATCTTTTCACTCTTACGTAGCCCCCTGCCTATCAGTGGCGTTACCGCCTTGCTCGTGGTGATATGATTAAAAAAAAAGTCGCTTAGTGTTTTGGTTGGCCTTTGGCGGTGATGATTGATTGTTGATTGGTTGTGGAAGATGGTTGAGTGGATGACTCGTTGTTATTGGCAGTTGCTTGACTGGTTGGATGTTTTGATGGTTGGTTAGTTGTTTGCTATTGGTAATTGGCTAGTATATTCTAGATAACTGATTACTTTATTGTCTGTTTTGTTGGTTGTTATTGCTAGTTAATTGTCGGTTATTGATATTTGACTGACAGTTGGTTGCTATTGATAACTGGTTGGTCACGTGATTTATTTTTATTGGTAGTTTGTTGCATTGTTATCTTTGGTAGCTTGTTTCTTCATTGATTTTTAGTTTTTGTCTATACTTCTGAGATGAGGTAGTATTTACACTATTTACATTGTTCAGACACTTCAGGTTATCTTAATTTTTGTTGCCATGTTTCGGCCGTTGTACGCTTCTGCCTTCTTCAGGTGCTAGGAATTTCGAACCGAACCCTTTATTACGATCCCTGGGACATAGCATTTTCATTCCATGTCCTCAGGGACACATGACCCAGTGGATATAGACGTTGGTTAGTTCCAGTAACTTGATCCAAAGAGCTGTGAGTTCAATACCAGGCTACAGCAGTGGTGAACAAATAACTTAGAGAGTTAAGTTAAAAGGGAGATAACTACGTGGCTACCAAAAGTGGTATCGCGCATGAAATGAGAATGGTATACCCCAGTGAACATGAGAAATGATTCGGTTTGAAATGCCTAGCACCTGAAGAAAACCGAAGAGTACAACGGTCGAAATGTCGTAAAAAACATGTCAATAAAGATGAAAACAATAGTCCAAACAATGTAAATAGTAATTTTTAGTTGGTTGGTGATTCGTATTTAGTTGTTTGGTAGCGTTTTGATTGCTTAATTGGTTGGTTAGTAACCTGATTAGAAGCTGCCTGGTTACTTAGTAGCTGGTTGGTAGATATGACTGATTGTAATTACCTTACTTGGTTTGTTTGCTGCGGATTTGAGAGTGGATATAGTTTGTATTATGGTTATTATTGGTAGTGGAGTGAAGTTACTGTGATTGATTTGATGATGAAATAGAGAGGAAGGAAAAATGATAGGGTAGATATAAAGAATAGAGAGATGCGAGGGGGAAAATAGAAAGGAAGGGGAGAGCGTGTTAAAAAGAACAGATGAAACAGAGAGGAGAGAAAGAAGGAAAATAAAAACGTAGGGGGGAGATAGAGAGATGTGAGGGAAAAAATAGATAAAGAAAAGAAAACGATTAAAAAAAAAATTGAAATAGAGAAGAGGGAAAGAAAGAAAGCGTAACTGAGAGAGAGAGAGAGAAAAAGAGAGAGAGTGGTTAGAGAGAAAAACGTAAGACAGAAAGAGAGAGAGAAAGAGAGAGAGTGAGTGGTTAGAGAGAAAAAACGTAAGACAGAAAGAGAGAGAGAGAAAGAGAGAGAGAGTGAGTGGTTAGAGAGAAAAAACGTAAGACAGAAAGAGAGAGAGAGAAAGAGAGAGAGTGAGTGGTTAGAGAGAAAAAACGTAAGACAGAAAGAGAGAGAGAGAAAGAGAGAGAGAGAGAGAGTGGTTAGAGAGAAAAAACGTAAGACAGAAAGAGAGAGAGAGAAAAAGAGAGAGAGAGTGGTTAGAGAGAAAAAACGTAAGACAGAAAGAGAGAGAGAGAAAAAGAGAGAGAGAGTGGTTAGAGAGAAAAAACGTAAGACAGAAAGAGAGAGAGAGAAAAAGAGAGAGAGAGTGGTTAGAGAGAAAAAACGTAAGACAGAAAGAGAGAGAGAGAAAAAGAGAGAGAGAGTGGTTAGAGAGAAAAAACGTAAGACAGAAAGAGAGAGAGAGAAAAAGAGAGAGAGAGAGAGGTTAGAGAAAAAACGTAAGACAGAAAGAGAGAGAGAGAAAGAGAGAGAGTGAGTGGTTAGAGAGAAAAAACGTAAGACAGAAAGAGAGAGAGAGAAAGAGAGAAAGTGAGTGGTTAGAGAGAAAAAACGTAAGACAGAAAGAGAGAGAGAGAAAGAGAGAGAGTGAGTGGTTAGAGAGAAAAAACGTAAGACAGAAAGAGAGAAAGAGAGAGAGTGAGTGGTTAGAGAGAAAAAACGTAAGACAGAAAGAGAGAGAGAAAAAGAGAGAGAGTGAGTGGTTAGAGAGAAAAAACGTAAGACAGAAAGAGAAGAAGAGAGAAAGAGAGAGAGAGTGAGTGGTTAGAGAGAAAAAACGTAAGACAGAAAGAGAGAGAGAGAAAGAGAGAGAGTGAGTGGTTAGAGAGAAAAAACGTAAGACAGAAAGAGAGAGAGAGAAAGAGAGAGAGAGTGAGTGGTTAGAGAGAAAAAACGTAAGACAGAAAGAGAGAGGAGACAAAAGGAAAAAATAGAATAAACCAAACGAAGTGGAGTACAAATACTACAAATACTTTCACGGTTTCCGCTCCAATGAACTGATGCCCCCCCTCCAGGTATGAATTTACACGAGCTACTAGACTAGCAACTACGTCCCACCATTTTACAGTGAAACCGATAAAATGTAACCTCAATTTTTACTCTAACAGCTTTTTTTCTCGCACTTCCCGCCTGTGGAATTCCTTTCCGTATACTTGCTTCCCCGACAGCTACAATCTCCAAGAATTTAAATGTAAGGTCAATAGTCAACTCCTATCTTACTAACTCGCATCCTTTCTCTCAAGCTCTTTCCTCCATCCACTCTACCCCCATCACACCAGTATTCTCATCCTTCTATTACCCTCCTCCAGACACTCCCTATAACTTACCCCTCTTTCGCATCAGTTTCCCCTATGTAAACTCCTGCGCAACAGTGGCGGTAAAACTGTCTTGCTTGGAGTAAAATGATTTTAAAAAAAGTAGAAAGAAAGAAAGAAAGAAAGAAAGAAAGAAAGAAAGATGGTAAAGAAAAGTGAAGATCATAAAAAATCTCCAGTGAAGGAGAAAGACAGAGAAGGGAAAAAGAGAGAAAACAAATATGAAAAAAAAAAAAAAAAAGAAACAATAGCAGAGACGATTAAACACTATAATGAAATAAAGGACAAGGAAGAGAAAGAGAGTAGGAAGTAAAATATGAAAAAATAATGACAGAAAGAAAGAACGAAAGAAAAAAATGAACTGGAAACAAACAAAGCAATGCGGAAGAGAAATAAAAAAGAGAAAGGAAAAGAATAAGAGAATGTAAGAAAGGGAAAAACGAGAAAGAAAGAAAGAAGAGAAAGAGATAGAGAATGTCATAAATAACGAAGAGGAAGAGTGGGTATTTAAGAAATAGTAAGAAAAGAAAGAGAAAGAAGATAAGAGATAATAAATGAAACAGCCTTAAAGAAGAAAGAAAGAAAATTGAGAAAGGGAGACAATTCATGGACTAAACGAGGGAGAATGGCCGTAATGCAAACGTATATATTTGTGTGAGTGCGAAAGAGAATTAACAAAAAATAAATAAAATAAAAAAAACTTCCGCAGGGGATTAAATAAAGAAAAAAAAGAAATAGACTGAAAATTACAGAAAAAAAAAGCAGATATAAATTGGTAAAAAAAAAAAAAAAAAAAAAAAACGCAGTGAAATAAAATTCAATAAAAGTAAAGAAGTACATCTGGACCACCTGTTTTCAATTCAAACGTGCTATTGATGTCGTTTGTTGAGACCTATCCCGCATTTAAAACTTTCTTCTGTTTCATTCAATGTCCCTGACACAAATATATCTCCTCTTTCGATCTTTCTCTTTCAATTCGAGTTCTTCCATCTTGTTTCTTTTTTTTGCTACCTCTTTTGTTTCTCCTCTAGAAAACTTGTTCGCTTACTCTTTCTTTCATTGACTTTTAAATAGTTCTCTTTCTTTTATGTTTCTATTCGTTTTTACACTCAGCAGGATTTTTGGAAGTCTGTTCACGTCTATCTAGCACACACACACACACACACACACACACACACACACACACACACAGATAGATAGATAGATAGATAGATAGATAGATAGATAGACGTACATTTCACAGTTATCTATCTCAGTTTGCATATCTAATTATCAATCTAGCTAGCTAGCTATATATTTCAGTTTGTATATATATATATATATATATATATATATATATATATATATATCAGCTTGTATATCTATCTATCTATCTCAGTTTGTATATGTATCAATTTCAGTTTGTATATCTATCTCTCTCTCTCTCTAACTCAGTCTGTCTATATCTATCTATCTATCTATCTATCTATTTATCTCAGTCTGTTATCTATCTATCTCAGTTTGCATATCTAATTATCAATCTAGCTAGCTAGCTATATATTTCAGTTTGAATATCTATCTATCTATATATATATATATATATATATATATATATATATCGGCTTGTATATCTATCTATCTCAGTTTGCATATCTAATTATCAATCTAGCTAGCTAGCTATATATTTCAGTTTGAATATCTATCTATGTATGTATCTATCTATATATATATATCAGCTTGTATATCAATCTCAGTTTGTATATGTATCTATTTCAGTTTGTATCTCTATCTCTCTCTCTCTCTCTCTCTCTCTCAGTCTATCTATCTATCTATCTATCTATCTATCTATCTCAGTCTATTCATATCTTCCTCATTTTTATATTTATGTTCATACCCCTGTTTTATCTATCTATCTATCTATCTATCTATCTCTCTCTCTCTCTCTCTCTCTGTTCATATCTATCTATCTATCTATCTATCTATCTATCTATCTATCTATCTAATTCGTCTGTTCCTATCTATCTATCTATCTATCTATCTATCTATCTATCTATCTATCTATCTATCTATCTAATCCTATCTATCTATCTATCTATCTATCTATCTATCTATCTATCTATCTAATTCAGTCTGTTCCTATCTATCTATCTATCTATCTATCTATCTATCTATCTATTCAGTCTGTTCCTATCTATCTATCTATCTATCTATCTATCTATCTATCTATCTATCATCTGTTCCTATCTATCTATCTATCTATCTATCTATCTATCTAAGTCCATTCATTAACTATCTATCTACACTATATATATATATATATATATATATATATATATATACTTAAATTTGTTAATTAATTTTTTTTATTAATTGTTTTCATTTGTTCTAATAGTTCGTTTATTCGGGGGATATTGTTTGTTTGTTTTGCTTCCCTTGGCCTCCTTTTAAAATCTTAATATTTTCTTCACAAGAACCTCTCTTTTGCCGTCGTCTCCTCATATTACAAGTACATTTCCTCTAGTTATTTTATATGGCCCTCGCTGGGTATCACTTAACAAGCAAGTCACTTTCATGTGTCCAGCACCGTCCTCACTGTTCCTGGTAATCTTTGCACTGATGACGTCTGTTCTAATTCAATTTCTCCCGCGAACTGCTACATTATTTCCACAAGTCTCCTTCTGATCGTTCCTAGTGCTCTGATAATTATCGGCTCGACTGTCATAGTAAGTTTCTTTTTTTTTTTTCATTCCTTTCTCTCGCTCTCTCTCTCTCTCTCTCTCTCTCTCTCTCTCTCTCTCTTTCTCTCTCTCTCTTGCCCGTTAGGTGGTCCATCGAGAATATCTCTGTTCACTCTTTGAGGAATGTTTCTTTATTTTCAAACAAAGTTTGTTTATAGTTTTTGTTTTATGAGAATTAAACCAGAAATAGGACAAGAACAGTGCGTCTTCGTTAAAAATTCCGAAACAAGGAATGTAGTTTTATGCTCAGAGTGATACCAGAAAAAGCAGTACAAATACAAAAAACATGCATGCCTATGTTCTATAGTTTGTTCAAAATTTTTTGATAAGGTACGCTAAAAAGAACTGTTATAACTGCTACGTAAGCTTCAAATTATTTAGGATGGATATTAGAATAACCCAGAACTTTTACATGGAGCAAACCGCCTGCATACGGATGGAAGCTGAATATAGTAAATGCACAAAAATAGTAATTGCCGTAAGACAAGGACGTGTCTTCTCACCGGACTTATTCAGCCTTTATAGTGCAGCGATCCTGAGAAAATGAGAAGCCCTACCTGGATTCGTTATTGGCGTCCACTGTCTTAACAACATTAAACATGCAGATGACACAGTGCTGAAAGCAGAAACAGAAAATGAATTACAGAAACTCCTACAGAAAATGGTAAATGGTAAATTTGGCCATATTTTGACAAGGTACTCATTTGGTACTCATTAACAGAAAAGCGAGTACTGCTTTCAGTTGGAATTTATAACATGCTGCTGAGAGGTCGCCAAAGCAGATATACTGTTCCTCTATTAAATCGATGCATTCAGAGGATACGAAGCCTACAAGAAAGTTTCTAATCGATAAGAAGATGAAATCTGTACCGATGCAACTATATGCTGGTCTGAAATCGACAAAACAGGTATACTATTAAATCGATGCGTTTAGAGGATACGAAGCATGCAAGGAATCTTCTAACTGATCAGTAGAGGAAATCTGTACATGCGATTGTCTATTATGAGGTCGACAAAGCAGCTATATAGTTCCTCTAATAGACGTCTATTGAACAGATGAAGAGGCTCATCCCTTGTTCCCTGTTTAGGATGTGGTTTCCGGCTTTCTCTTTTCCAATGTTTTTACTCTTTTCTTTTTTCTTTTTTTTTTTTCTTTTTTCAATTGGAGTAAACAGATTAAACTATCGCCCGGTTCACACTCCACCCACGTCTATTGAACAGGTGAAGAGGCTCATCCCTTGTTTCCTGTTTAGGATGTGGTTTCCGGCTTTCTCTTTTCCAATCTTTTTGCTCTTTTCTTTTTTTTTTTCTTTTTTTCAATTGGAGTAGATAGACTAAACTATCGCCCGGTTCCCACTCCACCCACGTCTATTGAATAGGTGAAGAGGCTCATCCCTTGTTCCCTGTTTAGGATGTGGTTTCCGGCTTTCTCTTTTCCAATCTTTTCACTCTTACGTAGCCCCCTGCACATCAGTGGCGTTACCGCCTTGCTCTCGGTGATATGATTAAAAAAAAAGATTGCTGCATTGGGAAGATACGAAGCCTACAAGAATGTTTCTAATCGATGAGAAGAAGAAATCTGTACCGATGAAACTATATGCTGGTCTAAAATAGACAAAGCAGCTATACAGTTCCTCGATGCGTTTAGAGGATACGAAGCATGCAAGGAATCTTTTAACTGATCAGGAGAGGAAATCTGTACTGATGCGAATATACTACTATGAGGTCGACAAAGCAGCTATACAGTTCCTCTAATAGATCGCTGCATTCGAAAGATACGAAGCCTGCAAGGAAGTTTCTAATTGATGAGAATATATAGTTCGACTCTTGTGGCCATATGCTGTTGTGATGTCGCCAAAGCAGGTGAATAGTTTCCAATTAAAATGGTAAGCAGTTTTTTGAATGCCATCATTGCATCGTTTTCCAAGACGACAAACAACTTGCATTTTTATGAAAGTCATTTGACTTTCATAAAAATGAGAGTTTAGTTAATATCAGTCAGTTAAGTGTCATACGTGAAACACGCTTGGGCGATCATGTCTCGAAAGAGACTGGGCAAAAGATTATCTCGCAGTAGGTTGCCATTGCTTTCTCCGGTAGACTGGTTGCCAGCCAAGGCTATAGAACCCAATGTGTCCTGTTATTTAACCCATAACTGGAGGGAAGAGACGGATTATTACCTTTCCAAAGGGTATTTGCGCGTAAGTGAATGTAATGAATTCAACTGGAATTCGAACGCGGCTCCCAGATTTCTCGTTCCGAGCCAATATTCACTGCACCACAACGCACATCCATATTAGTTAATATAACGTTCACTATCAAATTGATACATCACTGTATGTGGAATATATATATATATATATATATATATATATATATATTCTAGTCAAATTCGTTCCATTCACTTACGCGCAAATACCCTTCAGCTATGTATTAATCCGTCTCTCATTCATTCAGCTATAGGTTAAACAGCAGTTCAAGTTAGAGTCTACCACAAAAAATAATGGTAACCTACTGCGGAAAAATCTTCAGCCGGCCAGCCATGTCTCTTTCGAGACATGATCACCCAAGCGTGTTTAATATGCGGCACTTAACTCACTGACTATATATGTGTGGATCCTGGGGCTAATGACGATATGATAACATTCGTTGATTCTCCTGTTTTGGTAAAAATTTACTGGCACCAATTTGTACCCTAGTAGATTACTAAATTCTAAATTTACCCTTTTACTGGTTAAGAGCGTGCATGTTATACCTCGGAGTTTTCCATAGTTTATGAAATAAATACAGGGTGACCCTAAAAATAGAAACTTTTTAACAATCCAATAAAAGCAAGAGCGATGGAAGAAAAATATTTTATTCAAAGTAATTGAAACCTTAAAACAGGCCATTTATGAAACAAAGATGGAATTTTAATTTCTTTAAAATTACGTCCCGTAGATGGCATCCTCCTGTACGAATGCATTCTTGAAATCTGCTGTTGAGATTCCTCATTGACTGCTGCAACATCTCGGTTGGGATTCTGTGAAATTAATCCCGAATTCTTTGTTTTAATTCATTCAGAGTTCTTGGTCGAGTCGTGTACACTTTACTCTTGAGATAGCCGCACAAGAAAAAAATCACAAACGGGCAAATCTGGCAATCTAGGGCACCATGAAACATTACCGAATCTTGAAATCACACGGTTACCGAACATTTCTCGCACAGCCTCCAATGATTGCCTTGCAGTGTGTGATGTCGCTCTATCCTGTTGAAACCAGGTTTCCTGAACGTGTGAAAAATTGTTCAATTCAGGTGTCTCCATGTAATGATTCGCATTGACACTAACTGAAATCTCCTGTTCACTTAAAAAAAAAAAAAAAAAAAAAAAAAAGGTCCGATGATCCCATGTAATGAAACAGCACACCATACTGCCTCCTTACTAGCGTATAAAGGTCGCTTATGAACTTCATTAGGATTTCTGCCCAGTAACGTAAACTGTGAGATGAAAATGGGCCTCATCTGACAGCCATAACCTGCTTAAAAATTCATCTTGATCCATGGTTACTGAAATGGCAGGGTTTACAGGGGCCACTGTTTCGCAGTTCTGCCACTTGCTCATGTCTGCTAATACACAGATCACCCTGTATTTACGCATGTCCAGTTGTATGTTGCATCTTCAAGAGTTAGAAATCCTAAGAATTTATTCTTCGCTGTGAAAAAGAACAAAACATTTTCTTTAAAATTATTGTTTACTATAAAAGTCTATGAAATTAAATTAAATTAAATTATTAAACCGTGAAGTAAGGTTTTTGCCAAAGTATTTTCAAAACAAGTCGGTTTATTCAAATTTTACCGATTGATTTGTGAAATTGAACGAAACTTAGAGTTTGTAAGAAAGATGTTAGTGATAATGTTGACAATGCTAAATAGTGAGAAAATTTCGAGGCCCGTCAAGGCGTTGCAAAAATTTCTAATTATCTTAATAAAAAAAAATTTTTTTTAAAAAAACAAATCGATCAACCTCACCAAAATTTTTCTACAAAATAAGAATTATGCCAAGAATTGTTATCGTTGTTTTCGTGAGGGGAAATCAATGCAAAAATAAAGTATTGGATGGAAATTTACTCCTTCTGGTTTGAATGGAATATCTAATTTGCATAAAATATACAAAACTGTGGTACATGCCCGACAACCGAGGGAGGAAGGGTAGTCATTATTAAACTATCCTATACATAGCTAATCACATTCACGACCGAATCGCTCATTACAATTTCTACATTTACCACAAGAACACGTTCATCATCTTACGATCCTACATACGCCACAATACCACATATTCACAGGGGAACCTAAAAAAATCGGGGGGGGTAACAAACCCATGAGATAAAAATTAATTTATATACAATATTCTTTTTATAAATATATAAAAATATAATGATATGAAAATGAGAGGGGGGGAATGATTAACCTAACACAAACTAAAATATATCAAAATATTCAAACAAAATAAACAGACCCATCCACCCCACGAAATCAAGAGTGGCTGCTGTATTCCGCCAAACGGAGAAATCAAGTAGCATACTGGCTAAGGGAGAGTGGAGGGGAAAAATAAATAATGGAATGGGAAAATCAAAGACTGACCCAGTCAAAGTGGAGCCAAAAACAAACTGGTGATGTTTGGAATTTCGACTTGGATTATAACAAAAGAGAAAGCCGGAAACAGGCTAGGAACAACATTCACTCACATTAACTAGGCACACAAAAGAACTCTAACTTAGTCAAGGTAGGGTTTGCAGAAAACCACCCTGTTGTGCCGTTAGAGACTTAAAAAAAAGAAAATCAAGACTGACCCCATTCACGTGGACCAAAGTTACCCACCTTTTGCTGAAATCTGTCGATATCAAACGCTTTCTGTCAGATCTGATCTTCATCCTGAGTTGATGCTCAAATAATCTAATCAGATGTTGATAAGAATAACGTTCATAATACACGTCGTCCAGATCACCATTCGAGCTACGGCCAGAAACGTGAGAAACACCATCCGTTTCACCCCAGAATACGGGGCGACACTTGATGACACGCGTACGCGAGATCAACAGACACGAGCTGATCGGGAGCGATACGAGCCGTCAACTCGCCGACATAGTCCCAGAAAGGGCGCACCTGGGGACAATGGTAGAAGGCGTGCACAGCCGTTTCTTCTAAACCAAGGTGACATTGATGACAGTCGGGCAAATCCGCCCCGCCCCATCTGGAGGCCACGTCACTGATAGAGATCCCGTTCCGAATCAATCGCCAGGTAAGTGAAAACTCAGGGTTTGTGGGGTAATTCGCCTCTGGCGCCCAAGACCAAAAGAAGCACGACTTGACTACCGACAAGCCGAGTCGATCACGTAGATGGTCTTTCGTCGCGACCTCCTCCTCTAATTCACGATACAGGTGGCCCCGAGGCCGAGAAAGGTCAGTGGACCGAGGGCTCCGACCAATTCTTCTCCAGCTGGGGATCCGGTTCGAACCACACTCCAATAATGCGGACGGGTCCGTCAGTCCAATACTTCCATGCACCTAACCGCAAGACTTGTTGCGGTTAATTTCGGCCCCTGTCACTTTCTCGTACCGCTCAAGCATCTTCTGTACCACCTGAATATCATACGGGGACGATACAAAAATGAATACGTCATCGGCGTACGCAGAAACCATGGCTCTAGCCCCACCAGGGACAGCGATTTAGCGTTGGACCGGATTGCACGCCCTGCCCCTTAGCCGGCGAAGGAGGGGCTCAAATGCCAAAGCGTAAAGTAGGGGCGACAAAGGGCAACCCTGACGAACAGGTAGAGACAGCGCAAAAACACCGACCGCTTTCTGTTTAACTGTACCACAGTATTGTTGGAGTGATACAGCAGGCTGATCTACTTGCAAGATTCGGCTTTGAATCCGGCGGCCTGCAGGTTAACTACCAGATATCGATGATCGACCATATCACATGCCTTGAACTGATCCAAGTTAATCAGTGTGGCTTGCTCGTAGTCTTTTACATCTAGGATCGTGCGGATCAGATGCAGGTTGCTCTGAATTGTTCGGCCTCTCACAGAACAAGTCTGATCGGGTCCCAACAGAATCTCACCAATTGACTGCAAACGCTCCGTCCGGATCTTGGCCAAAATCTTTAACTTTGTGTTTAGCAGAGTTATGGGCCTGTGATCGTCTAAGTCCCTCTCTACACCATTGATCTTTTTCAACAGCGTGATCACACCCCTGGAAATCCGGTCAGGAACGGACCCCTGGCGAAATCACCTGTTGAACACCACCGTCAAAATCAGAACAAAGATGTGCCTCAAGTACAATTTTTAGGGTAGACCATCAAGCCCCGGAGACTTGCCACTACCGACCCTTTTCAATGCCAAGTGAATTTCGCCCTCCGTGAACACATCGTCGCAGCTAGATGCATCAGTAGGCCCAAGCCGAGGAAAGTCAGCCAAATAGCTGCAAAACCTGTTTTCACAGAGACCAGGCTCCTTGATAAAGCGGCTTGCGAAATGCCGCTGTAACGCCTCGCACATATCGTCGGTCGACCTCAGAGTATGCCACTCCGGGTTTTTGGTCTCTCGAATATATCAATCGCCACCTCGGCGGATCTATTCAGCGCCCATACTCACGTCTTTGTTAGACATCTTGTTTAACCTTTACCTAACTAACTTCGTACCACTTGCTAGCCAATGAAAGAATGAATGCTGATGGACAAGTTCTTGTGGTGGATGAGAAAATTGTAAAGAATGTTTGGGTCGTGAGTCGGATTAGCTAGGTATAGGATAGGTACTGAAAACCAACCTGTTTCCCCCCCCATACACCTAAATCGTCCTTGTGCTACAATTGGATTGATTACAATAAATAAAGAGACCAGTCAATGATTGGTTTTCAGTATTCGAATTAGCATACGTGGTACCTCATAAAATACGAAGAATGTCACGTAATAGAGATCATTTTTTTTTTTTTACTTCACTTGGATCTATAAACGACTAAATTTGCTGGTAAGTTTGTTTTTTTTTAATATCTACTTTTTGTTAAACGCTTGTTCTTAAAAAGAATTGAATATTGCTATGGTAGCCGGCGGGCAATTATGCCTCAAAATATTTACGTTTTAATAAAAATAAGGCGGACCTGTACGGCCGGCACCCCCCTCCTGTAATTTTTTTGGCGATTGTTTCCAATATAGGGGATCGATTTATTAGAATGTTGTATGTTTCCAATATGGGGTATCCATTTACTAGAACATTGTATGAGAAACTGCGTACCCCCTAAAATCTTTAAATATTGAATTCTTTCCTTTTTTGCTAATCTGAAAGTTTAGGGTCTATTCGATAAGAATGCACTGAAAAAATTTTAAGAAATGAAAAGCAAAAAATTACTGTGAGGGTGCTGGTCGTACGGGTCCGCCAAAATAATTAGTGGAATTGATGCCAAGAAGAAAATTCTTGTGTGTGTGTATATATATATAAACTTAGAAAGTTACATGTGTCGTATGGTCATTTCTGCGAAGCAAGTTCGTTTCGCCAGCGATTTGTTTATTATGGAAACATTCAAAAAGATTTTCATATACCGGAAGTTCACTTAAAAAGAAGGAAAAGGGAAGAAATAAGAAAGAAAAGTGGGAGGGGAGTTAGAGAGAATGAAGATTTTTAGAAGACCGGTGTCTAGACGCTGTTAGAAAGGGTAGGGAAGTGAGAGAGAAAGCAAAGAGATATCGAAATGGATTCAAGCTCGATCTTTGAAAAGGACACTTAAAGATTACATGTGTGTAAATAAATTAGCGTGTCACGGGAAATGAAGGGGGCTGGGGAAGAAGAGGAGAAATCGAAAAAGTGGATTAGCAGAAGTGACAATGGTTATATCAAACACACCAGATAACGAATAACATATTTAGTTTTAAGTTAATACGAATAACATATTTAGTTTAAGTTAATAATGAAGATCCGCCTGTAGAATCTACGAAATATCTTTGTACCACGTGGTTACTTATATTTAATAAAATAAATACTTTCTATTTTTCATATACTTAATATTCCAGATTACGATGCTTTAAAAAAAAAAGTTCTCTTTAATTTTTAATAAATCACATATATTGTTTGGGTTTCCGTAGTGGGGTTAAGAAACAAAACCTTCGGTAAACTTTTGTTTTGTTCCCCGATGCCTTTTATCCCTTCAAATATTTCAAAAACATCCTTAATTCCGTGCAAATGTATATGCTGAATTCAAATCGATAATTGTTTATAGAAGAAACCTAACTTTTTTCATGTTATCGAGCAGAAATAAATCGGACTATATCTCACCCCTTCCCAACGTTCTTATTTCTGATTCACCGCTGAATGACCTGAGTCGTAGGATACTGAATTCGTTCTGTTTACTTCCTTTGGCAACGATTACTCCGCGATTTGTTGTTTCGGAACTCATTTTCCGCGTATTAATCGTAAAATGGAAGTAAAAAAAAAAAAACGAAAAATCGTAAAACTACGCGTGAATTCAGTCTGCAGTGAATAACATTTTTGAACCGTAGTTAGAGGGTGAGATAAACAGCGACAAGAAGTTCCATATTTTTCTGCTCGATAAAATGAATAAAAGGAAGGTTTCTTAAATAAACAATTACCGATTTGATTTCAGCATATACATTTGCACTGAAATAGAGATGTTTTGGAAAGATCTGAAGAGGTAAAGGGCTTCGGGGAACAAAACAAAAATTTACCAAACCTTCTTGATATCTGTGATCTGGGTTGTTTCAATAACTTTTTTCATTTTTTTTTTCTTAAATGGGGTGGGGGGGTGGAGAGAATTATTTCTGGCCGCAATTCTTTTTGTAAAAAGGCATTAAAAATAATTATTCTCTTCAATGATTCTGAAATAGAAAGAACCGAATAATTTGTGCTGGGAGGGGGGGGCGGGATTTCTATCCTAAATATTATTAAAAAAGATTTACTTTATATTTCGGAATAGAGGGGATATTGGGTAAATAGGGACACGCAAAGGGAGGATTTCTGAGAACGACTAGTCTACTCACAACCCCCGTCTCTCCTACAATAAACTTTTTAAAAAAAAAAAATCATATCACCCCGAGCAAGGCGGTAACGCCACTGATGCGCAGGGGCTACGTAAGAGTGAAAAGATTGGAAAAGAGAGAGCCGGAAACAAGGGATGAGCCTCTTCACCTGTTCAATAGACGTGGGTGGAGTGTGAACCGGGCGACAGTTTAGTCTATCTACTCCAATTGAAAAAAAAAAGGAAAAGAATGGAAAAGAGTAAAAGATTGGAAAAGAGAAAGCCGAAAACCACATCCTAAACAGGAAACAAGGGATGAGCCTCTTTTTTTGGGGGGGAGGGGTATCCCCTTTCTAGGAGAAACGGTAATAATGGCACAAGGGAAAAAATGACTCTTAAAAAGCTTAAACCCTAGTAACTGTTTAATTTTAACATATTTAAATTAAAATCTTTGACCAGAGGAAAATTGTTATCTGTTTATTTACTTCTGGTTCAGTTGTCCTGGAACCGTCAATTATACCCACTGATAACTGTAGCTCCACCAAAACCCCGTCATGGAAGTCATCTAAACTTATTCATAAATGGAACTATGTGTGTCCGTTACCTATAGACTCCGAAACGGCTGAACCGATTTTCTTGAAAATTTACACAGTTGTACTAGAAGCGTCTGCCAGTGTTCTTAGCTAGGTTTTGTGTCTAGGTTATAGAAGGAGTGGTCCGATTTTAATCAAATTTGATGCAGTCATAGACAAAGACATAAGAAACGATATTTAGAAGTTTCAAGGTTGCAGTTCTTACAATAGTGCAGGAAATCGATAATATATACAAGGCAAGATGTTTGTTTCTTTGTGTCTGTTTATCTGCCTGTATATCTGTATTTGTTTTTTTTGTTTTGTTTTTTTGTTTTTTTCAGCCCTTTTATTTTCGTTTTTGCTTCGGGCTTGGCTCTAAGTAGGTATAATTGTAGTACTTAGTCTCAGCCATGACACCATTTACTCAGAGGACATATTTAGCCTTCAAAATTCAGTTTACGACAAAAAACACTTATTTGATATCGATACCAGGAAATCAAAATTTGACTTACATCCATTCATTTTTCTTTGTGTCTACAGTTTCGCTTTAACTGGAAACAACTATTGCTTTTTAGTCTTTCGTGCCAACGTAAAAAAAAAAACCTGAGCTCCAGGACCATGGATTAGTTTTAAAGATTTCATTATACCCGAGCAACGCCGGGCTATACTGCTAGTTATGTAATAAAGGAAAAATATTTTCTTCCAGTGATACCTGTCTACAAAACAGATTATAAGATCAACTACTATCATTGTTTTCTATTTTTCCACTTGTGTTATTCAATTACTTAAGTGTCATAAGTGATACACAAATGGGCGATCATGTCTCGAAAGAGACATGACTGACTGGGCAGAAGATTTTCCCACAGTAGGTTGCCATTACTTTCTGCGGAAAACTAGTTACCAACCAAGGCTACAGAACCCAATCTATCCTGCTATTTAACCCCTAGCTGGCAGTTTGCGCATATGTGAATGCAACGAATTCAACTGGAATTCGAACTCGGCTCTCCGATTTCTCGTTCCGAGCCGATATCCACTGCAACACGACGCACCTCTTTGTGTTATTACCTGTTCTGTTATTACCTAAGTTCCTTTTCTGAATGTGAGCGATCATGGCTTTTCCACAACGTCCTGTATTTTATAACTGTAAATAACACTTCGCCTCATACCATACCACTTTCCGTCCTCGGTATGACGATAAATTACATCCGGCAGAAAGTCCACTGATGGGGAGGTTGCTTTTTTTCTTTTTTTTTTTTTTTAAAGCGTAGAACCATCTCTTGATTGTTGATTTTGGGTCCATCTTGACACGTGGTGGTATCTCCTTCTAGGGTCAGAGTTATGGGAAAATAGTTAACCACCAAACTATGATGAAAACACTATGAAAGGATGAAAATAGATTTTTATAGTAAAAATATCAGCAATACATTTTTGCAATAAAATATCACCAGCAATACACTTGACACTCGATAAAAACCCTCTTTATAAAAATAGGCCAATGAAACCTAATTTACAAACTGATTTCTCACAAAGAATGCACATTCTATTTCTCACAAAGAATGCACATTCTATTTCTCACAAAGAATGCACATTCTATTTCTCACAAAGAATGCACATTCTATTTCTCACAAAGAATGCACATTCTATTTCTCACAAAGAATGCACATTCTATTTCTCACAAAGAATGCACATTCTATTTCTCACAAAGAATTGCACATTCTATTTCTCACAAAGAATGCACATTCTATTCCTCACAAAGAATGCACATTCTATTCATACGAACACATCCTAAAAAATCCTGTTGGCATAAATAACTCATTGAGGTTGATATCCCGTTAAAATTTTCACGACTTCTGCTCCGATGACCTTAGCACACTGGTGCCTCCTATGTATGAATTTACTCGAGCTACTAGACTAGCAACTGGGTTCCACCTTCTTACAGTGAAACCGATAAAATGTAACCGCAATTTCTACTCTGCCAGCTTCTTTTCTCGCACTTCCTGCTTGTGGAATTCCCTTCAGTATACTTGCTTCTCCGACAGCTACAATCTCCAAGAATTTAAATGTAAGGTTATTAGTCATCTCCTATCTCACCGACTCGAATCCTTTCTCTTAAGCTCTTTTCTCCGTCCGCTCCACCCCATCACACCAGTATTCTCATAATTCAATTACCCTCTTCCTATTATGACATGCCTCTCGTTTTCATCACTTTTCCCTTTTGTAACCCCCTGCGCACCAGTGGCAGTAAAACTGCCTTGCTTAGGGTGAAATGATTAAAAAAAAATAAACCAACCAAACTATGTTCTTGTTTTTGTTATCCATTCACTCAAATACGTTACAGTATTCGTTGTTTTCCTCCGTTTTTCAGTATTTTTTATGAGTGTCAAACTCTCTAAACCTTCTTTCTTCGTGTCTCTTTCTGATTGTAAATATCAATTTTTCTTTTACATTTTTCATTTTCTCTTTAAATCTTAGCGCATCTGAATTAGTAACGTCAACATACCACCTTCTTACCAAAACCAAATTCCCTTCTTAAAGCGATTCTTTCTCTTTGTTCTCGTAACAGGGGTCTTTTGTGTTAATTCACCCCAAATAATGTAAAGTTACCTATCGCAAATATTAATTTCCCCTCCCACCCTAGAAGTTATAAACTCTAAATGGAAGTGTTTTTTTTTTAAGTTTATAAACTTTAAATCAAAATTTGCCTCGCAATAACTCCAATACAGAATAAAAAAATTACCAAAAATCGGAGTTATTCATTATTTCTATACTCATTTATTTGCTATGGTGAAACACACCTATTCCTCAGATAATGGACTCTCCCTTCTATATTAATAAGACTTCTCGAGAAGTTCTTGGGAGTTCGATCCGTCAGAGTATATCTCCGGATGACACTGTCGGCTCTCTGCCTTTGGACGGAGAGCATAAACCCAGTCGTGCTATGTCGAAGGGTAGAGTCACGACTGAGTAAAGTCAGGTATTTTTGGCTGGGCTATATAGCCCGGATCACCCACTCTAAAAAGGCCTTGTGCCACATTTTGCTCCAGTGGTGAGGGGATTGATATCATTCTATTGAAGTTCAGTAGAACTACTAGGCAGTTGATATTTGTCGGCAGTTAGCCGAATACTAAGGAGTCAGCATACAGTGGAAGATTACCAAGTTCCTAACATTTTAGGTGCGTTAAGTCGGCTAGCAACCGACATAGCACGATTATAACCTTCAGTACGAAAACTACTCCACAACGTAATTATATTGGAGGTACTTACAAGGATTTTTTTTTTTTTTTTACAATTAAAAAAAGTCTGTTTTGGCGTGTTTATCGGAATAAGCGCGAATGTAGACCCCTCTACTTAGAAATAGAGCGCACGAGTCGTTCACATTTGGGCCGATCGCAAAGGTCATCCCAGTCGAAGTGCAATGGAAGCTTCTTTCTGAGATAATTTGGTTTGAATTTTAGTAAATATAAATGTTTAATATGGAGTGAATTAACAGGAAAGATCCTGTATCAGAGAGTAAAAGCAATAGATCATTGTAAAGGAAACTTCCTCGTCCCTATAATTCAGGGATTATAGTTTCGACTTACATACTGAGGGATTAATTGTTGCTAATAGGTACATTTTGAGTCACTTATGTATGGACAAAGGCTCGGTTAAAGAAAGAAATTTTTTTTTCTCCATCGTTTTAGGCTCTTAATGAAAATGTCATTTTTTTTTATTTATTTGGAAATTGATTTATTTACAACGTACGACTAACATCAAACTGGCCCCGACATTGAGCTCCCTTAGAGACTCACTAATCGATGGCATCAAATATTAGTCGACACAGAAAAGTAATAATGCGATCTACTGTATATTATCGAAAGAAATGAATACTGTCCAAAAATAAGAGATATTTTGTCATCTTTATGGAACAGTTGAGAGTATCTCAACTTAGAGAAATAATGGGTAAAAAAAATTTAACATGGCATACAATTTGCTAAATAAGTTTTAGGTCAAACCAATTTCTTTCCGTAAAGTAATCCAGGTAATTTAATTAAATGAAATTCAGAATACCGAAAATAATAATTGGAAAAATAAATTAGAATCAGATATTTCGAACACTCGAATACTAATGCGGACATCAATACATTTATATCGTAAATTTGACAGTCATATTCTAGTTTAAATTATTCGTATCTTGTAAATAGAATCTTTTCTTCCTAACCATTTCATTCTGTTCCAATTTAAAACTTTTCATCGGAATTGAACAAAACAAAGCTACATCGGAAAAATAAGTTGTAATTTAAAAAAAATAACAATTGTTGTTAGCTCTGCCAGATATTTACCCCTGAATATAGCCACCAAGTGTGAAGGGGAAATTATAACATGCTGCCCTTGGATGAAATTTGATCTTATTACGTATCAATAAAATATGTGCATACCTTTTTTTTTTATCATTTCACTCCAAGCAAGGCATTTCACTGCCACTGTTGCGCAGGGGGTTACATAGGGGAAAGTGATGAGAAAGAGTGGTTAGTGTGTTACATAGGGGAAAGTGATGAGAAAGAATGGTTAGGGTGTGACATAGGGGAAAGTGATGAGAAAGAGTGGTTAGGGGGTTACATAGGGGAAAGTGATGAGAAAGAGTGGTTAGGGGGTTACATAGGGGTGAGTGATGAGAAAGAGTGGTTAGGGGGTTACATAGGGGTGAGTGATGAGAAAGAGTGGTTAGGGGTTTACATAGGGGAAGTGATGAGAAAGAGTGGTTAGATATAGGAAATGTCAGAAGGTGGGTGATAGACTAGTAAGTATAATGAGGATGAGGGTTGCGTAGATGGGAAGAGTGTTTGAGAAATATCTTTTAATTTACCAAAATTACGGGAATATTCCGAGTTTAGTGAAATTTTAAATGAATTTTATGTTGAATAGTCGGTTATTTTAGAAAGTTTTGTGAAAATATTTTGGTCAGTTTCGCCCTATTCCCTTCGACATATCGCGAACATTTTTAAATTTCTTGGTGGGGCGTTATTCCCCCACCCTCAGTTATATAAAAAGAAATCCAACTATATTTTAATTCAGTTATGCGCATGCAGACGGGCCTGTTTTGCTGTATCCCAGCTCTTCAGTGCAGCTAGATTATCTGTTTCACTTCGAGCCGGGATCGAAATCAGACTGATTTGTCATCGGGCAAATATCCCTCCACAGTGCTATCGGCCTAAGTGTAGAGACAGGCAGCCTTCGAGGTACGTTATTCACAGGATGTAAACACATCCCAGTAACTGAGCGCATTCAGTTTAATAGCCGAACTAAACTGCGTTCAATTCATTAACCAAAGAACATAGCGTAAAGCCGTAAGTAGTCACTGTTTTTTGTTTTATAAATATGTTATAATATCACTACAAAAGTAGCCCTCCATAACTAACCTATACTTGGATATATATATATATATATATATATATATATATCTCACGAATTTTGGCTTATATTCTATTGGAACAAATTATTTGAAATATTTTGGTTGACAGATTTTATTATGCAGCTTGGAGTTTGTTCCTATTTTTGTGTGTATGTATATATATATATATATATATATATATATATATATATTGTAATTATTTGTATGATTTTTAATATCAGGTACAAAATTGCTGTGGGCCGTAAGAAAGGAATAAAATAAAAAGAAACAAGATATTGTAAATTGTAATTGGGGAAAAAGTTAGACATTGCGAAAAGATTGGGCTGAAATTATGGCAGACACAACGTTGTTAAGATGGCAGAAAAAACAACAGGCTTTAAAAATTTACAAAATAAAAAAGAAAAAAAATTAAAAGGTTAATAATCAAGAAAAATGAATGAGCCAGCAAGAAAATATCTGGTTTCCTTAATATAAACTAAGAAAAATGCAAAATATTTACAGCAATGTGTTGTCCAAATATTTTACTATAGAATGCGTTGTATCGCATTTTGACCTATTCACCTGTTGTATTGCATTTTGACCTATTCACCCGTTGTATCGCATTTTGACCTATTCACCCGTTGTATCGCATTTTGACCTATTCACCCGTTGTATCGCATTTTGACCTATTCACCCGTTGTATCGCATTTTGACCTATTCACCCGTTGCATCGCATTTTGACCTATTCGCCTCTTGCGTCGCATTTTGACCTATTCGCCTCTTGCGTCGCATTTTGACCTATTCGCCTCTTGCGTCGCATTTTGACCTATTCGCCTCTTGCGTCGCATTTTGACCTATTCGCCTCTTGCGTCGCATTTTGACCTATTCGCCTCTTGCGTCGCATTTTGACCTATTCGCCTCTTGCGTCGCATTTTGACCTATTCGCCTCTTGCGTCGCATTTTGACCTATTCGCCTCTTGCGTCGCATTTTGACCTATTCGCCTCTTGCGTCGCATTTTGACCTATTCGCCTCTTGCGTCGCATTTTGACCTATTCGCCTCTTGCGTCGCAACAGACTAATTAATAGAGCATCTAATTAGAATAGAGCTTTTGCACTAACGGATTAATTTTTTCATAGTTCCATATCAAGTGTCCAGTTCTGGATATTTACTACGTTCATCCTAGTCTTTCTTTCATTCCTAATTGTGAAATGGTGGTTAGTCACTAAGGCTTGTGCTCTGCGTAGAACAGTAACGATCTACTAAACTATTTTCCCACACCTCCCATCATCCGTTCCAACCCAATATCTCAAGGTTGTCGTGCACATTCCATGTTAAAGCATTTTTAAAACACACTTTTGTCGTAAATATATTTACGCACCAACGGTGTACATACGTCCCATTGAGGTTATCGCTATCAATAAGGGTCAGCAAATATAAATTAAGAGGCGTTCTAAAATGCAGGAATCTAGCCAGAAATTCCAGAACAATAAAAAAAATGCTGGTATACATAATGCAATCAAACCACTAGAAGACATAAAGGCGGAAACATCGAATTTCTTTGAATCATTTTTATTAGCTGTTGGTAAAAATAAAGTATTTAAAAAAGAAAATTTATTATAGTTGTACTAACACTATTGAAATAAATTCAAAGAAAGACATTTGAATATAGCTTTGTAATCGGATTCAGTCTGACTAGCGAAATTGTATAACTATTGATTCTTTTTTTCTTTTTTAATGGAAAAGTGTATATTTGAGATCTTTTATAGTAAGAGAACAATGACAAGTTATTCGATAAATAAGAGATGTTTTCTTACAAACAATTCCGTGTCTGTGCGCGAATCCTGAATAAATATTTAAAGTCGATGGATCGACAATTGACATTTTCGCTGATTTGAAACGATGACAATTGTAAAATGAGAGGTGTGGGACGAGGAATATGAACATCATTTTCGCTTCTCACTAATTTGAAAAGTTTTGAACATGGCTTAAAAAAACGCCGATAACTTGTTGCTTTCGAGGCGTTATAACTGCTTAGAGCAGGAGAACAAAAATGAAGTTTACGAAATGGACATCTGAAATAACTTCATGTGCCGTGTCCTTTCAGGACGTAGGCGATCGTGGCTTTCCACTTGCCCCTATCTCTTGTCGCACTTGTGTCCTGGGCATGACGTAAAGTGCATCCAGCAGCAAGGCCTCTGATTGGGAGGTTGTGAGGAGCACGGAACCACCTCTTAATTGCTATTGTTACCAGGTTCACCCTGACCCGGAGTGGTAGCACCTGTTAGAGTCCCTACTATGGGCAAATAATTTCCTCCCCAAACTGGGATCAAAACACTAAGAAAGTATAAAAATAGACTTTTATAGAAATACATACATGAAAATAGACCTTTATAGAAAAATATACATTTTTTTTTAAGAAAACATATTACCACCAATACTTTTTTGACGAAAAAATTACCATTAAACATTTTTAAAGGAAAAATTAAGATATTTTCAGTTTTCTAAAATAAAAAATAAAACAATTTAATAAAGTCTGACCAAATATTTTTTTAAAAATACCTTAAAACCCAACATTTTTGGCATCAAATAACCCACAATGGTTGATATGCCGTAAAACAAAACACAAACCCTTGTCGCTCTTAACATTTTCCACTTGTCTTTCCTCTTTGATCAAGCCCATCAAGAATGTCTCTCGCTGCTTTCCCCTGTCTCTCTTTCCCTCTATCCGTCCTGTGAATATTAAATTCTTCAAGCCCTCCTTTCTCATCACGGGTTCCAGGAACCTCAGAGGTCTCTTCTTGGTGTTAAGCATGTTTCCTTTTCGTTTGCATCCTCTCCAAAACCTTGTCGTTGTTCACATATATTCGCTCTATGGGATCATCAGAATCTTCAGCGTTCTTGAAAGTACCACCTACCTTACTAAGCTTACATTAGTTTAGCCAAACGACCAAACATTTAAATTTGCAATATACTTCCAAAAAGTTCGACTACGATCGTGTTTACACAACACCAATAACAAATAATACTAATTTGTTTTACAGAGATAAGAAGGAAAACCAAATTAGAACAAAATGTTGGGCTGTAACAATGTCGGCAACATGGCAAGAGTGCTTCAGTTTTGGTTAGACGAAATAAATTCACTGATCTTTTTATACAATTTGAATTAATGGATACATGACATTTTTAAATCATAGCGAACGAGTTTTGTGTTTCGGGTGCAATGACAAACTTTGTCTTGTTCATTTTGACAAAGATTTTACATGAATTTAATGTCAAATGAAATCATTTTTGTGTGCCACTGAATTTCTTTATCTCTCTATTTTTTTTTAAATCATCGTCTGTCTGTCTGTGTGTGTGTCTCTCTCTCTAGATCGTTTATCCACCATATCACTCACTCTTTCTCTCACTCTGGTGGCTCTTCCCCTCCCTCCCTCTCTCTCTCACTCTGGTGGCTCTTCCTCCCTCCCTCTCTCTCTCACTCTGGTGGCTCTCTCCCCTCCCTCCCTCTCTCTATCACTCTGGTGGCTCTTTCCCCTCCCTCCCTCTCTCTCTCACTCTGGTGGCTCTTTCCCCTCCCTCCCTCCCTCTCTCTCTCACTCTGGTGACTCTTTCCCTTCCCTCCCTCTCTCTCTCACTCTGGTGGCTCTTTCCCCTCGCTCCCTCTCTCTCACTCTGGTGGCTCTTTCCCTCCCTCCCTCTCTCTCTCACTCTGGTGGCTCTTTCCTCTCTCTCTCACTCTGGTGGCTCTTTCCTCTCTCTCTCTCACTCTGGTGGCTCTTTCCCTCTCTCTCTCTCACTTTTGTGGCTCTTTCCCTCTCTCTCTCACTTTTGTGGCTCTTTCCCTCTCTCTCTCACTTTGTGGCTCTTTCCCCTCTCTCTCTCACTTTTGTGGCTCTTTCCCTCTCTCTCTCACTTTGTGGCTCTTTCCCTCTCTCTCTCACTTTTGTGGCTCTTTCCCTCTCTCTCCTTACCAGGCTCTTTCCCTCTCTCTCACTTTTGTGGCTCTTTCCTCTCTCTCTCTCTCACTTTTGTGGCTCTTTCCCCTCTCTCTCTCTCTCTCACATTTGTACTTTCCCCTCCCTCTCTCTCTCACTTTGTGGCTCTTTCCCCCTCTCTCTCTCACTTTTGTGGCTCTTTCCCTCTCTCTCTCTCACATTTGTGGCTCTTTCCTCTCTCTCTCTCTCTCTCTCTCTCACATTTGTGGCTCTTTCCCTCTCTCTCTCTCTCTCACTTTTGTGGCTCTTTCCCTCTCTCTCTCTCTCTCTCTCTCTCACTTTGTGGCTCTTTCCCCTCTCTCTCTCTCTCTCATTCTGGTGGCTCTTTCCACTCTCTCTCTCTCTCTCTCTCATTCTGGTGGCTCTTTCCCTCTCTCTCTCTCTCTCTCTCTCTCTCATTCTGGTGGCTCTTTCCCCTCCCTCTCACTCTGGTGGCTCTTTTCCTCTCTCTCTCTCTCACTCTGGTGGCTCTTTTCCTCTCTCTCTCTCTCACTCTGGTGGCTCTTTTCCTCTCTCTCTCTCTCACTCTGGTGGCTCTTTTCCTCTCTCTCTCTCTCTCACTCTGGTGGCTCTTTCCTCTCTCTCTCTCTCACTCTGGTGCCTTTTTCCTCTCTCTCTCTCTCAATCACTTTGGTGTCTCTTTCCCCCCTCTCTCTCTGGTGTCTATTTTCCCCCTCTCTCTCACTCTCTCTCTCACTCTGGTGTCTCTTTTCCCCCCTCTCTCTCTCTCTCTCTCCTGGTGGTCTCTTTTCCCCTCCCCTCTCACTCTCTCTCTCTCTCTCTCTCTCTCTCTCTCTCTCTCTCTCACTCTGGTGTCTCTTTTCCCCTGGCTCTTTCCTCTCTCTCTCACTCTGGTGGCTCTTTCCTCTCTCTCTCACTCTGGTGGCTCTTTCCTCTCTCTCTCACTCTGGTGGCTCTTTCCCCTCTCTCTCTCTCTCTCTCTCTCTCTCACTTTTGTGGCTCTTTCCCCCCTCTCTCTCTCTCTCTCTCACTTTTGTGGCTCTTTCCCCCCCTCTCTCTCTCTCTCTCACTTTTGTGGCTCTTTCCCCTCTCTCTCACTTTTGTGGCTCTTTCCCCTCTCTCTTTTCACTTTTGTGGCTCTTTCCCCTCTCTCTCTCTCACTTTTGTGGCTCTTTCCCCTCTCTCTCTCTCACTTTTGTGGCTCTTTCCCCTCTCTCTCTCTCACTTTTGTGGCTCTTTCCCCTCTCTCTCTCTCACTTTTGTGGCTCTTTCCCCTCTCTCTCTCTCACTTTTGTGGCTCTTTCCCCTCTCTCTCTCACTTTTGCTCTTTCCCCTCTCTCTCTCTCACTTTTGTGGCTCTTTCCCCTCTCTCTCTCTCACTTTTGTGGCTCTTTCCCCCCTCTCTCTCTCTCTCTCTCTCCTTTTGTGGCTCTTTCCCCTCTCTCTCTCTCTCTCTCACTTTTGTGGCTCTTTCCCCTCTCTCTCTCTCTCTCACTTTTGTGGCTCTTTCCCCTCTCTCTCTCTCTCTCTCATTCTGGTAGGCTCTTTCCCCTCTCTCTCTCTCTCTCACTCTGGTAGGCTCTTTTCCTCTCTCTCTCTCTCACTCTTTGGTGGCTCTTTTCCCCTCTCTCTCTCTCTCTATCACTTTGGTGGCTCTTTTGCCCCCTCTCTCTCTCTCTCTCTATATCACTTTGGTGTCTCTTTTCCCCCCCTCTCTCTCTGGTGTCTCTTTTCCCCCTCTCTCTCACTCTCTCTCTCTCTCTCTCTCACTCTGGTGTCTCTTTTCCCCCCCTCTCTCTCTCTCTCTCACTCTGGTGTCTCTTTTCCCCTCTCTCACTCTCTCTCTCTCTCTCTCTCTCACTCTGGTGTCTCTTTTCCCCTCTCTCACTCTCACTCTCTCACTCTCTCTCTCTCTCTCACTCTGGTGTCTCTTTTCCCCTCTCTCACTCTCACTCTCTCACTCTCTCTCTCACTCTGGTGTCTCTTTTCCCCTCTCTCTCATTCTCTCTCTCTCACTCTGGTGTCTCTTTTCCCCCTCACTCTCTCTCACTCTCTCACTCTCTCTCTCTCACTCTGGTGTCTCTTTTCCCCTCTCTCTCATTCTCTCTCTCTCACTCTGGTGTCTCTTTTCCCCTCTCTCTCATTCTCTCTCTCTCACTCTGGTGTCTCTTTTCCCCTCTCTCTCATTCTCTCTCTCATTCTCTCTCTCAGTTCTCTCTCTCTGTCTCTCTCTCTCTGTCTCTCTCTGTCTCTCTCTCACTCTGGTGGCTCTTTTCCCCCTCTTTTCCCCCTCTCTGTCACTCTGGTGACTCTTTTCCCTCTCTCTCTCCTCTCTCTCTCTCCTCTTTCTCTCTCTCCTCTTTCTCTCTCTCTCTCTCTCTCTCTCTTTCTCTCTCTCTCTCTCTCTCTCTCTCTCTCTCTCTCTTTCTCTCTTTCTCTCTCTGTCTCTCCTCTTTCTCTTTTATATGTTCGTATGCAACATGAATATGCTTCAAGGTTAAACTGCACATGTCTCTGTTGAGCGAGAGCAGGATGTTTACGGGAACGTATTCATATTTTTTTTTTATTGTAACCCTATATTATGTCTTAGCTGAAACTGAAGACGCATTTAACAAATGAAAAGGAAGTTGCATGCACTCCTTGGAGCACTTGGGTAACAATTCTCAAGAGTTCAGTCAATACCTTCACTAATCCACTGGCGCCTTTGCGAGAATCGCAACTGTTTTTTGTTTGGCTTTTTTTTTCCTGATCACTTTGATTAACTGGTAAAACTTAAATCAAAATAATCTTAATAATCGACAGTTTCGAAGACATTTTAAACTGAAAACCACACGCTTCCTCACGAAAAAAGCAAAATGGTGGAACTGGTTTTTAATCTTTTTAAAAAGAAATAAGTAAAAGAATGATAAGCGTTGCAACGTAGTATTGACAAAAACGTCACTGGTAATAAAATCTGGGTGTTGTAAGTTGCACTTCTTAGCACTTTAAGAACGACTGGCTGGGTGTTGGCAATTACCTTTCTATAAAAGGTGACAATGCGAGGGATTGTATTTATTCGTGAACATTTTAAAATGGCGCGATATTAAGGCGGGGAAAGTAGCAGGAGATAAGACGATATTTATTTTTTTTAAAATAAAATGTAGAGAATGGAAAAAAAGAAACGCTTATTAAATGAAGCGGTAATGATAAACGATTAAATGAAGTTATACTAAAGATAAATTACAAAACGTAATGATACAAATTAAAAGCGAATGGTCTCAAAAAATCTAAGCCATATACAGGGTTTTCTTTTTCTTTTTCGTTCTCCTCACATATGAAAGTTGACATAGAATAATCGGTGCTTTAAAAATAGTTTTTAAACGACTACAAAAAATATCTGAAAGTCCTTAGCAAAGTAAATGAAAGTTGACTATATTTTTCGTTTGCATGAGCGTTTTTTCTTTCTTTTAGTGGGTGGACTTATTTTTCGATTCTGTACCCTCCACCTGTGTCTTTGGTTTTAACTTATGTAAGCCTTTCACGTCTTTCATCAGTTTTGGCTTCTGTATCCATACAGCGCGCTATGTTACTATTCGGGTTAGTCTCTCATACACTCCGGCTCTGCTCGTCAGGCCTTTCTTCGGCTTTGTCTTCGATACTCGTCCGCCCTCCATCTCTGATGGTCACGTCTTTCTTCGGCTTTGTCTTCGATACTCGTCCGCCCTCCATCTCTGATGGTCACGTCTTTCTTCGGCTTTGTCTTCGATACTCGTCCGCCCTCCATCTCTGATGGTCACGTCTTTCTTCGGCTTTGTCTTCGATACTCGTCCGCCCTCCATCTCTGATGGTCACGTCTTTCTTCGGCTTTGTCTTCGATACTCGTCCGCCCTCCATCTCTGATGGTCACGTCTTTCTTCGGCTTTGTCTTCGATACTCGTCCGCCCTCCATCTCTGATGGTCACGTCTTTCTTCGGCTTTGTCTTCGATACTCGTCCGCCCTCCTCAATCTCTGGATACGGTCCACGTCTTTCTTCGGCTTTGTCTTCGATACTCGTCCGCCCTCCATCTCTGATGGTCACGTCTTTCTTCGGCTTTGTCTTCGATACTCGTCCGCCCTCCATCTCTGATGGTCACGTCTTTCTTCGGCTTTGTCTTCGATACTCGTCCGCCCTCCATCTCTGATGGTCACGTCTTTCTTCGGCTTTGTCTTCGATACTCGTCCGCCCTCCATCTCTGATGGTCACGTCTTTCTTCGGCTTTGTCTTCGATACTCGTCCGCCCTCCATCTCTGATGGTCACGTCTTTCTTCGGCTTTGTCTTCGATACTCGTCCGCCCTCCATCTTCTTTCTCTTTCTTTCTCGCTCTTTCTCTCTCATCGTCACGCCTTTCTTTGCTTTTATCTTTCATACACCACAGCCGCCTGTCTTCACTGTTCATCGTTGTCTTCCATACACCATCGCACCATTTATTTGTTCTTTTTTGTTCTTTTTTTGTTCTTTTTTTGTTCTTTTTTTCTTTTTTTTTCTTTTTTTTCTTTTTTTTTCTTTTTTTTTCTTTTTTTAACTAATTTTCTCACAAATTCAAAATTCATTTAAATACTTTGAATGATAATTTTAAATCAAAATATTTCAAGCAATATTTGGTCATTCGTAGCAGTCTCATGAATTCACCACTGAAAAGACCTTTTTTGTAACTTTCTGCATAAAACTATCATTTGATGCGTTTAGTATAATTTCTCTTATAATGATATTATCTTGGGCTGCTATTTTTATTGATCATATTTTTGTTTTTCGTTTTGCAAATGTCTTTTGCACAAATATGCATAATTTTTTTGCCTTTTTTCTGATGCCCCATCTAAAGTGACTTTCGTTATTTTTGTAATTTTATCCTCATCGCGACGATATTGTATTATTAAAGGAAAAATGGCAGACCCTTTGATTATAAAACTACTAAACAAGATAAACATTCTAACAGTGAATAAAGACATGATCTGCTGTTGGCTCTCAGGCCACATTGGCATCCACATGAATGAAAAAGCCAATAAAGCAACAAAAGAGTCACTACAACTAAATCCCACAGCAAGAAAATCCGTTATACGGACTTAAAACCAAATATAAATACACCCTCAAAAAGTGGCAGGAGTCATGGAACTCCTGTATGGGAAATAAACTACACCAAGTAACACAAACCATCAGAACAAAAGATACCAATAAAGAAATTTTAAGAAGAGAAGTGGTAATGGCTAGACACCGAATAGGACACACCTACGTTACCCACTCTTACTTATTGAAATGGGAAGAGTGCTGGAATGCTATGTGATATCTGTCCTTCAGTCTGGTAGTGGATGTTCGGTGATATCAAGGATGAATGACGGGCTCTAGGCAGCAGAAATCTGGTTCTACAGAAGGATGCTGAGAATACCATAAACCGAACACGTGAGCAACGATGAAGTATTGGAGAGGATGCAAACGAGAATACTCGTACTTAACATCAGGAAGAGGCAGATTAATGTCTCGAGAATCTACTACTCAAAGGACGGATAGAAGGAAAGAGAGACGGGTAAAGTAGCGCGAAACATATCCATTGGCCGAGATAAGACTCACTACACCCCTCGAGTATTCCCTGTGCATTTGGAACTCTGGCGCAGTTTGCAGCGAAATTCATAATCTTGTCAAATAGCTGAATACTTGATGCTTCGCCAGGGCTACCAAGGGTGTTTTTTTAATGTGACACCAACACTAGCTGGGTTGTCTCCAGGCCTCATCCTGTTATTTAATCCATAACTGGAGGGAAGTGACGGATTAATACCTTTCCCAAGAGTACCAGTGCTGAAGTGAATGCAGGGTACTGAACTGGAATTCGAACTCGGCTCACCGATTTTTCTTTCCAAGCCTATATCCACTGCACCACAACGCACATCCGTCACTGAACGCTTACAGCGCCTGGTATTCCCAAGTGGACACCCATCTACGTACTGACCAGGCTCAACGTTGCTTAACTTTGGTGATCGAACGAGAACCGGTGTATTCAACGTGATATGCCGTAAGCATGGGGAAGAAGTACCACTCTGCATAACATACCAAGAGCCTTACACAGTACAACATAGTCGGATTTGTTTAAGGTCTATACAGCTTATCCGTATAAAACACTACCAAGAAAGTAATATAAGAGAGATCTTTAACAAGGTTGACCCAAATATTTTTGGTCCTGGGTATGACCGTAAACTGCATCTGGCAGCAAGGTCTCTGATTGGGAGGTTGTGAGGAGCATGGAACACCTCTTAATTGCTGTTTCCAGGTCCACCCTGACCCGGAGTGGTAGCACCTGTTAGGGTCCCAGCTATGGGTAACTAGTTGATCCCTAAACTGGGGTCAAAATGCTATAAAAGTATTCAACAAAACTTTTTTGAATGAAAAACGTTACCAACAAAACTTTTGAAAAAAAAAAACTAAATAAAACAAATCAGAACGGTTTTCAGCATTAAATGACCTAATGAAGGTTGATATGCTGTTTAAATTAACCAACGAACCAAGCAAATATTTTTAGATTCCTAAGAACAACATAGCTATACAAGATATAGTGGAAAGGTTCCTCTGAAACAGTAGTAATCTTTAACTACCACCCACCATACTAAAACAATTAATTCTTCGACATTAAATGACGCTCAAGGGGTTGATATGCCGTAAACCAAGCCAAATCATCGCGACGATCTTTTTTTTTTTTATTTAATCATTTCAATCCAAGGAAGAGCCGTATAAAATGAAAAGGTTTACAGATTGAAAGAAACAAAGGATAATAAAAGAATAAGATTCAAAGAGACAATTCTTTTTGCATTTCTATTTTTGAAGATCTTAGTTGATAAAAAAGCAGGAAGCGAGAAAATATTTCTGTGCAATTTCAACAGTGAAATTATGAGACCTAGCTAACAAAATGCTCCTACGCTTAAATTCGTCAAGTCACGATATCAACTCGTAAGTAGATTGCTATGTGATGTCTGTTTTTCAATGTGGCAGCGAATGCTGGTCAATATCATCAAAGACGAAAGAAAAACTTGAAGCAACCGAAATGTGATTCTACAGAAGGATGCTGCGGATATCATGGATCGAGCATATGAGCAATGATGAGGTTTTAGAAAGGATGGAAACGAAACGAAAATTAATACTGAGCATCAGAAAAAGACAGATAAGGTTCCTGCAATGAGGATGGAGGGCTTAGAAAATCTGATGCCCACAAGTCAGATAGAAGGAAAGAGAGACAGGGAAAAGCAACGGAAAACATTTGACGGGCCTGAGCTGGTGGATGGCAGAGCGGGGGGGTCCTGTGTGGTAACAGGAGAAAGCGTATTAAGAGCCACCAAGGATAGGGAGACGTGGAAGGCTATGATCGCCTGAAGAGACATGGCACATGGAAGAAGAAAAAAAATAATGTAGGAAAACTACATTACGGCCGTGGAAAAGTGACAGAAGCTGAGATGCCAGGCCAGGACCGACAACGTTGCCGATTCTTCATTTTTATTTTTCATGTAAATGATCGTTCTTCATGTGCTGTGTCCCTTCAGGACGTAGGCTATCATGGACTTCCACTTGGCTTTGTCTCTTCTCGCTCTCAGTATATTTCCTTTTGGTATCTCTCCCAAACCATCCATTTGCTCAAACCTATCAAATATGTTTCACGCTGCTTTACCTGTCTCTCTTTCCTTCTATCCATCCTTTGAGTATTAGATTCTCCAGGCTCTCCTTCCTCATTACGTGTCCCAGGAAACTCCTCTGTCTCTTCCTGATGTTGTGTATGAGTTTTCTTGTTTGCATCCTCTTCAATACTTCATCGTTGCTCACGTTGTAAAACCAGATTTCTGCTGCCTAGAGCCCGTCATTCATCCACTACCATATCACATAGCATTCCAGCACTCTTTGTGTTACAAAGCATTGAATACATGAATACCAATTGTCATATAAGAGAAATCGCGGGACACTCATGCTGCTATATATATATATATATATATATATATATTTATATATATATATATATATAATTTCAAACATACGCACCGTAATGGGGACGCTAGAGGGTGTCGTCAGTGATGTCATCGCGAGGATCACTAGGGGGTTTCGGGTCTTTCAACATCAAACCCCCCTCACCGCGACGACCTGACCAGAGATGATCAGCCTACGGCCCACACTCGATAAGCGCTTTCAGACACTGGAAAATTACGTTTAGGCCCGGTACAAAACCCTGCAAATGCTTCCGATTGGCGACAGTCAGAGCCACTTTCCATTTAGAGGCGAACCGCACATGAGCTCGTCCGAAACATTAATTTAGATGCAGAATTTCGGGGAATTATAGCTAACAATTTGGAATCCAGGCACTCTCTCTTTTGATCCATAACCAATTAGCTGTTCTTTCCACTGTTTCGGTTATGGACTTGAGTGCTTTTCTTTTTTTACTCCCGCTATCTTGCTGCAAATCCTCTAGTCCCCACTTCTATAGAAGTGCAGCTAGCCCTCCAGCCCTGCAACTCTCCAGCAGTTCGTCATATTTTAACTTCTTTTCATGATCTTCCTCTGCGTTTTCTTCCCAGGGGACCGTCAGTTCCCACAAGACTATCTTCTTCAATTTATGTGAGAAGAAAACTATATCTGGGCGAAGTTTTGTGATGGCAATTTGCTCTGGGAATTTCAATCTTGAGCCTATATCGGCCCTTAGTTCCCTTGTTGCAGGAGATTGCAGGTTTGGATTTACCTTTCTATTTCCTGGGATTTTCGCACCCGCTTTAATAAATTTTATCTGCCTTGTGTCTGGGTTGTAAACATTCTCTTTGATAGCATTTTGAACTATTTTCACGATCTCTCAGAATTTCATCATGGCGCCACCTGTAACGCCCATCAGCTAGTGCAGATTTACAGCTACTCAGAATATGTTTTAAGGTACCTCTGCGCCCACAAAGATGACAATTTGGCGACTGGGTTTTATACCATAATTGTAAGTTTGTGGGGCTTGGCAGGGTGTCGTATACTGCCCGAATCAGAAATTTTAATCTGGTGTCACCGTGCCATATTTCGGACCATTTGATTTGGCGTTTCAACATAGAGCTCCATTTGGTCCATGCCTCTTACTGTCTCATCCCGATTTGGATTGCTATTCGTTTCTCTTCTTCGCCGTTTCTGATTTCTTCCTGCAAAAGATGACTTTTCTTTTTTCCTTGCAGTTTGTCATATTTTTCTGAGGGAAAAACCCCGAGGCCTTCGCGTCCAGTAGCTATGGTCCCTAGTATTGCCTTTTCTCGGATTCTTTCTTTTGCTGTATTCAGTTCTTTCGAGGCGTTCCATTTTCTACCTGTATATACTGATATTCTTGCACTTTGGGATCTTTCGAGAACTCGTACTGGATTGTAGCTCTCACTTTAGCTACTTTAAATTCTTCGTGTAGGCTTTTAAACGGGAGTTTCAGTGCGTTTGTTTTCCCGTATAACGCTGCGCTGCATAGAGATCTTGGCAAACCTAACCACCTACGTAGTCGTGATGTTATGCTTCTTTCCATTAGTTCTACCGTGGAGGAAGTGAAATCATAGATAGTTACAGGCCAGAGTATTTTTGGAAGAATGACGTGTTGATAAATCCAAGTTTTATATCTGCCAGGTAAGCCAGACTTATCAACCTTGATTAACCACCCTTCTAGATTCTCCTTTGTTAAAATTACGGATCATGAATCTTTTAGGGTTTCATCGAACTGCTTCCCCAAGCTCTTAACTGGCTTTTGATGTATTGTAGGTATGTCATCTCCAAAGAGCTTTAGTCATCCACATACAAGCCTGTTTATTTATATATATATATATATATATATATATATATATATATATATATATTAAAAACAGTAGCTACTCCGGCATATACGCATCGCTCATTCAGTAATGAATTAGAGCACTCTAGCTATTGGGCGTGTATAAGGATATATGCGCTAAAAAGTCTGCTTTCTTCTACCGAATGCTCGTAGCCCAAAGGTAGAATCGCCGACTGACGCAAATTCGGTCGGATTTCAATCCTGGCCTAAAAAGCAATCGGAGTCTAACCGTACTGACACACACTATCGGCCATAATTATCAGGCCACCCCAGTTTTTAAAAAAAAAATGAAGTATTTCATACTATTTTTAGTGTTTATTGTCAAGTGGATAATCCTAAATGAAAATAGAATGGTTCTTTTGTTATTACTACTCTGCAAAAATTGACAAGGCAAATAGCGACAATTTACCCATCGCAGCCTGTAGATTTTATATATATATATATATATATATATGTACACTACCGGCCATAATTATATAGGCAACCGGTTTTTCAAGAGAAATGATGTATTTCATACTATTTTTAGTATTTATTGCCAAGTGGATAATTCTAAATGAAAATAGGATGGTTCTTTTGTTAATACTGCACAATAATATGTGCATCAAATGAACTGTTCTGGTGTCCAGTTTTGTGCTCTCTTCCCCATGCTAGTCTCTTCTTTGCTGGTCGAAGCAAAGGCTTCCTGGCTGCCTTGTAAAATTTTGCAAAGTAATAACAAAAAAGAACCATTCTATTTTCATTTAGAATTATCTACTTGGCAATAAATATTAAAAGTAGTATGAAATACATTGTTTTAAAAAACTAGGATGGCCTAATAATTATGGCCGGTTGTGTGTGTGTGTGTCGCCGAAGATGCTGGAAATCTGGTCGGTTTTGTAACATTCCAGAAAGTACCTGATGTATCTTACCATTCTTTATCTTGTCCATATTCAACCAGATATAAAATTTTGCTGTCATGTCTGCTCTGAATACTCCAAGTTCTCGCTTTAGAGCTTTGATAATTTGAAAACGGTTGCGCGACCTTGTGAGTGATGAATATTCTTCAACCGTACAGCTTCATTTCTTTAACAGACGTTGCTAGCCTCTCGCTACTCTGTCGATATTTTCATGAGCAATGTTCGGATGAACTACAGCCTCTGATTCCACCAGTAAGACCTTCACTGCTAAGACACTGTGTCGATACATCATAATTCGCTTTATGATCCATTGGTAATGAGGAAATTCTACAACTTCTTCCCTCAGAATTATTGCATTGTGGAATAAACTCTTAGAAGGATGTTTATTTGATCCTCACATCTTAGCCTCTTCAAGTCTAAGATAAATCATTATCTATCTTACATATTGTAATAATGTACACCTGTTACTTTCTCTACACCCTTACAATAATCTCGTTTAGTAACCCGCTCTTAATGTTCGGTTACAGTGAGAAGATCGATTTAGTCAGATTTTAATGAAAATTTGGTTCTATTTTATATTTTAGAAAACTAAAAATGTCTCTTAGTTTTGTATTCAAAAATGTTTTGCTAAGTATAATTTTTTCCTTAAAAAAAATATAAATTATATTTTAGAACATGTACATAAATTTTTTATATATCCACTACAAATGGTACATTTGTTTTGATATTGAAACTTCAATGTCTCATCAGGCGGTGTGGATAGGAATGGAAAGCCTCTTTTCTTATATTTGGTCAGTTGTGTGTGGGATGTTGGTGGGGGTTAGTGATAAGGGAACAAGTTTCGTGGATTGACCGTTAGAATTTTGAAGAAAATGAGTTAGTTTTGGACGTTGTAAAAAATTCTTTTTCGTTCTGTACTCACTCGAATATATATATTTCTATAAAAGTGTATTTTTATACTTTCATTGTGTTTTACTCCCAGATCGGAGGTTAACTATTTACCCATAGCTGGGACCCTAACAGGTGCTACCACTCTGGGTCAGGTGAAACCTGAGAACAACAGCAATTAAGAGGTGGTTCCATGCTCCTCACAATCTCCCAATAAGAGACCTTGCTGCCGGATGCCGTTTACCGTCATGCCCAGGACCCGCTCTACATTGAGTGGCTCTTGTCTTGCATTAGATAAACAATAATAATGAGAATATAAAACGCTCTTTATACACAATGTTTTGGTAGATTCAAAAGTAAAATATTTAGCAATTCTTGAGTGGAAGGAGATTGGATAAATAGAAAACCATAGGTAGGTCAGTAAGAACAGACATTTTAAATATGAATTGTAACAGCAGTAAGAGTTGTCGCGATCACTTCATCATACCATGAAATTGAACACACGCACAAATTTTTATATCTTCCCATATCTATATATAACAAACGTATTCTTTCTTATATTTAAATGAAAATAATTTTCACAACTATGATCTAACATAGAAATCTCGAAACATAGAAATTTCCGTTTCGCAATATATTTTTAATGAAAAAACAAATTTACTTACTAGCAATATAGCCCGGCATTGCTCGGGTGTAATGAAAGCTTTAAAACTAATCCATGGTCCTGGAGCTCAGACTCTTTGGACGTTGGCACGAAAGACTAAAAGCAATAGTTGTTTCCAGTTAAAGCGAAACCGTAGACTGAAAGAAAAATGAATGGATGTAAGTCAAATTTTCATTTCCTGATATCGATATCAAGTAGGTTTTTTTTCGTCGTAAACTGAATTTTGAAGGCTAAATAAGTCCTTTGAGTAAATGGTATCATGGCTAAGAACTACAATTATACCTACTTAGAGCCAAACCCGAAGCAAAACCTAAAAGAAAAGGGCTGAAAAAATAGACATACAGGCAGATAAAACAGACACACACACAAACATCTTGCTTATATATATATATATATATATATATATATATATATATATATATATAATGTATATGTATGTTATCGATTTTCTGCACTATTGTAAGAACTGCAATCTTGAAACTTCTGAATATCGTTTCCTCTGTCTTTTTCTATGAGTGTCTCAAATTTGATTAAAATTGGACTACTCCTTCTATAACCCGATTTTTTCGATTATCGATTTTCGATATTTATCGGGGGATACCTCGACACAAAACCTAGCTAAGAACACTCGCAGACGCTTATAGTAAGGTCAGTCAGTTAATTTCCATACGTGATACACGCTTGGGCGATCATTTCTCGAACAAGACACACATATATATATATATATATATATATATATATATATATATATATATATATATATTATCGATTTATTGCACTATTGTAAGAACTGCAACCTTGAATCTTCTGAATATCGTTTCTTATGTCTTTCTATGAGTGTATCAAATTTGATTAAAATCGGGCCACTCCTTCTATAACCCGATTTTTTTTTTCAAATTAATTGAAACAAAACTGTCTTTCTTGGATCTTTCATACTTCCGCTGATCACGCATACGTCGACTCTCGGCGTTGTTTTTCTCTGCATTTTCCTTTACATTTTGGACTGATGGATTCAGTTTGTTTTTGCTTTTTGATCTTGATAACACGGCTGACACCAACAATATCCACGATCACTTTGTGAGACTTGCCAGTGTATTCATTAGCATTTTCGTACGATTCCGTGAAGTAACGTCTATCGCAAACCATGGCCGTAAGACAGACGAGGCAACAGTGTCTGGGCATGATAAAAAATCTGCTATCAGCGATGATGCAATATTTTTATATGGCCAAACAAATTTCATAATACACACCAAAAATATTCATATTAATGCACCCCCACTACAAATGACCTAAACTGAGGAAAATATAGAAATCGATTACCCCCTGTCAATCCAGTGGGTCTAAAACTGACCCCATGTTGATCGAAAAGAAACTAAAGCAATTGTTTTAATTAATTTGCACAAGGGTGTATAGATTAAGAAGTGACAAACCCTCTCTTCATTTTAGACTGATAATTTTATTCGTATCCTATTAGTATTTACTTTTTTATATTAAGCACTTCACTTACCAAGACTGCTTACCTCAAAATCGTTATTCCAAAAAAATACACTAGTCGACTTTTTTCTCTCTCTTTTTTTTTTTTTTTTTTTTTTTTTTTCGCAATCTAAATTCTGGAGATAGTGGTCTACTTGACGTTAATCCCGGAGAAAATAAAAATTTTTTCCTGTCATTTACCCTCATTAACATATTTATCCTGGATTAATTGCAAATCATTTTCGTCATAGTCGTCTGTTTCTTTGCGAGTGAATTGCCTAAACAGCTGATGTAGTTGGTAATTGTGTGGGCGAATACTTCTCTGCTTTCCGATCGCTAAGCTCCAGTCATCATTTCTTGAGATTCTTATCTCGAAAGTTTAAACTCTCGTCTCTTATTCTCGATAATCCAGCCTGACCAATGCAGCTGCTTTACTGATTAGGCTATGAAGAGCAAATGTTTAAAGAAATGTATGGTCATCAGCAAAAGATACAACCCAAAATGCCAAATACAGGTAGGGGATAACAGAATCAAACAAGTACAAGAATTTAAGTACCTAGGAAGTGTTCTAACAGGAGATGGAAAGTGCGACACGGAGATCCGAAGGCGAATTGGCATGGCAAAGGACGCGTTCCAGAAGATGAGCAAAATACTAACACACAGGAAAATCTCAATAGAAACGAAGAAAAGAGTGCTAGACTGCTACGTGATGTCAGTTCTTCAATACGGCTGTGAATGCTGGACAATATCATCGAAAATGAGGACAAAACTGGAAGCGGCCGAAATGTGGTTCTACAGAAGGATGCTACGGATATCATGGACTGAGCATACAAGCAACGACTAAGTGTTAGAAAGAATGGCAACAAAAAGGAAATTGATGCTGAGCATCAGGAAGAGACAACTGAAGTTCCTGGGACATGCAATGAGGAAGGAGAGCCTGGAGAACCTGATACTGACTGGACAGATAGAAGGGAGGAGAGACAGAGGAAGGCAGCGGATAACATATTTGCAGGATCTGATCAGGTGGATGACGGAACGGGGGTTGCCAGGAGCAACAGGAACAAACATACTAAGAGCCACAAGGGATAGGGAGACGTGGAGATCCATGATCGCCTACGTCCTGAAGGGACAGGGCACATAGAAGAAGAATCATAACGTTCATTCTCTTTTTTTCCAAAAACTTTTAAGAGATTTCGTTGAAAAGCGCATTTCTACCTATTCCCCTCCGACACCCAAGACCAAAACGTGGATACCTACAATCTAAAATCCCAGAAAATGCCGCCACCTTGCAAATTCCTGGATCCATTTGAGAAAGGCCTATTGAGTATTGTGTCCAAGATGAAATTAAAAAAAACATTCGAACTCCTTCCAAATTATGTTAGAAAAAGACCTTAAATCTATTAAAGGCTCTGAAGACATTTGGTTTAAAGCCGATAAATCTAAAAATATCTAATGTAACCACTCTTACTACCTTAAACCTGACTAATAAGATGACTAGCACATACACTAGACAAAAAGGAGAATTTACTGAGATCGATCGTGATACCGCTAAATTTGCTAGCAAACTACTTATTATCGATAGTGGGGAAAGTCAGTACGAGAAACGTCCATCTGTTATTTAAGGATCATAAACCCAATTTTGAGAATTGTATACAATCTAGGCTACTCAATCCAGCCAAAAGTGAATTAGGGTTAATCTTGAAAAATATTCTTAAAAAATATGACCAGTAAACTCCAACCCATCCTCCGCCTCAACCTGTGCAAAAATTCTTCTGATACTATCCATTGGTTTAGCAATATCACTGATAAAGTTAAAACCACATTTCTTTAATTTGATATTGTTGACTTCTGTCGCCCTATCTCTAGAGAACTTCTAGTAAACTATTAATTTCGCTAAAAGCTATGTAAAAATCAAAGAAGCTAATGTTATTCTAGCAGCTAGGAAATCCCTCCTTACTATTAACGATTCTACCTGGACTAAAAGTCTCAATAGTAAATTTGACGTTCTCATGGGAACACGTTTTAGCCCAATTTGCCGGTTTAATAGGCATCTACATCCTAGATACCTTCTAGTAGAATTGTGAATCCTAAACAAGTAGGCCTATACCGAGATGATGGACTTTTTTTTTTTTATCATTTCACCCCGAGCAAGGCGGAAACGCCACTGATGTGCAGTGGGTTACATAAATGTAAAAAGATTAATTAGAAAAGAGGGAGGAGTACAAACTAGTTAGAAAGGAACAACAGAAAGCAGGTGCGATGACAGATACATAGGTGGAGAGAAAGGGAAGGTTATACAGGGGTGGGGAGAGAGCTAGAGTCCAGTGGTTAGTAGATGAGTATTGACTTTGCATTTAAATTTCTGGAGGTTGTAGCCGTCAGGAAAGCAAGAATACGGGAGCGAGTTCCACAGGCGGGAAGTGCGAGAGAAGAAGCTGAAGGAGTAGAATTGTCGTCTGCATTTGGCTAACCTGACTGAATGGGTGGGACCCAGTTGCCAGTCTGGTTGCACGAGTAAACACCTGTTGAAGAGGCATCAGTGACTTAAGCTCGTCCGAGCAGAAGCCATGAAAGTCTTTATAGAACAGACAAAGGGAGGCCACATATGTTCATCCCGAATAGTAATTGCCTCTTGACTATGGAAATCTAGAAGAAAATCATTAGAGCCTTTAAGATACTAGGATTTAAAATAGATTTCTTCCAACTTAAATATTGTAAATTACCTAGACATTACCCTTAACAAAGATAAAAATTATTTTAAACCGTACCATAAACAAAATCCCTAGCTACTACAACATTAATTTTAACCTGAGAACCTTAGCACAAAGCTTTTATTGATTTCATTTTTTCCAAAAATTCCACTTATGAAGATTATGTTAAATATTCAGGTCAAAATATATAAACATTCTAAGCCATTCTGAGAATATCAAAATATTTTTAGAACAGCCAGTCGCCACCCCCTTAAAAAAAAAACAATCTTGCAGGCACGCTTCAAATGAGAAAAGTAAATGTTACCTTTTTGTCACCACGCCAGAAATATTTTTAATGTAAACAAAGACCCTTGAAAATGAACAATGAGTGTTAAGTTGATATTTCTTATTTAAGAACCTGTGAGAATTTCCAAATTTAAGGACCATCCCAACATACGAATTTCAAATTAGAGAGGTCTTGGATATGACGGTAAACTGCATCCGGCAGCAAGGCCTCTGATTGGAAGATTGGGAGGAGCATGGAACCACCTCTTAATTGTTGTTGTACCCAGGTCCACCCTGACTCGGAGTGGTAGCACTTGTTTAGGTCCCAGCTATGGGCAAATAGTTAACACTCTAAACTGCGGTCAAAACACTATGAAAGTATAAAAATAGACTTTTATAGAAATATATATATATATAAAAACCAAACCGGTTATACTGAATATTGTTGCAGGCAGCATAACGTTCTCCGCAGCATTTCCAGACCTTTTCACGTTTATCGTATGTGCTCAGATTGAACCTGCTCTCATCGGTGAAGATCACAGCGCGCCAGTGGCGTAGTTGCCAATTCTGGTGATCTATGGCAAATGCAAGTTGAGCTCTAGACAGTGAGCACAGGGCCCCATACAGGAACCTGTTTCTGATTGTTTGGTCAGAAACATTAACACCAGTAGCCTGTTGGAGTTCATTTTGTAGGGCTCTGGCAGTGCTCATCCTGTTCCTCCTTGCACAAAGGCGCAGATACCGATCCTGTTGCGGGTTTAAGAATCTTCTACGGCCCTGTCCAGCTCTCCTGGAATAACTACTTGTCTCCTGGAATCTCCTCCATGCTCTTGAGACTGTGCTAGGAAACACAGCAAACCTTCTTGCAACGGCACGTATTGATGTGCAATCCTGGAGGAGTTGCACTACTTGTGCAACCTCTGTAGCGTCCAGGTACCGCACCATGCTATCAACAGATGTTGATCCAAGACAAATGAAAAACTAGAGCAGTAGAAAGTAAAAAAAAATCAGCCTAAAGAGATGAGAAGGGATAAGTATCAATGGCTTCAACCATTCCTGTTTTGGGGGTGGGGGTGTCTCATTGTTGCTCCTCTGAAGCAACTGTTGTTGATTTCATTAACAACAAAGCAAACATAGTTTGACTGATAGGTTGCTATATTCTGATTTAAAAAGTGTTCATTTTTTTTCTTTTTTTTTCTTTTCTTTCTGTTTTTTTTTCTTTCTGTTTTTTTTTCTTTCTGTTTCTTTTATTTCTTTCTGTTTCTTTTATTTCTTTCTGTTTCTTTTATTTCTTTCTGTTTCTTTTATTTCTTTCTGTTCAGTCAATCAGTTAAGTGACATACGTGATACACGCTTAGGCGATCATGTCTCGAAAGAGACATGACAAACTTGGCGGAAGATTATCCCGCAGTAGGTTGCCATTATTTTCTGCGGTTGACCGGTCGCCAGCCGAGATTATAGAATCCAATCTGTCCTGTCATTAAACCTATAAGGGAAGAAACGGGTTAATACATTTCCCAAAGGTATTTGCGCGTAAGTGAATGCAAAGAATTCAACTGAAATTTGAACTCGGCTGCCCGATTTCTCATTCCGAGCCGATATCCACTGCACCACAACGCACATTTATGCTTAGCCTCATAAAAAGACAGCTGAAATGTCTGTCACATCATGAAATAAGGCTGGGGATATTTGACTTTGACTTTGACTTTCACAGAACAGATAGGACAGAAAAGCAATTGATAATATACCTGGCGAGCTTGTATAAAAGTTTTATTGTATAGGGATTAGGAGAGACATCAAAAAGACAGTTTGCTAAGATCTACACGGAACAGGAAATTGTGGCGAGCCATATTTGCCATGTCCTGAAAGAAAGACTTCATATACAAGAACCAGTTTGGGTGAAAGGTTGGTAGAACGGGGGTTAAGAGAGATATCGAAAAGACAAAAATGATTACAAAGGACAGGATGTTGTGGAGAGCATTGTTCAAACTGCTGGTTCTATAGAGGAAGAACAGAAATCTACTTGTACTTTTAAAAAAAATGTTTAAAAGTATCTGGAAATCCTGCGTCTTAAATTCCAACAAATACAGTTTGTCTTGTTACGGTAGGATGAAAAAGAAATTTAATTTCGAGAATCGGTTGATGTCAAAATTGCTTGAATTTCTGACAAAGTATTGCCTTTATTAATTTTGGACTTGTTTGTTTGATTGATTGTTTTGTTGTTTTGTTTTTTTGTTTTGTTTTTGTGTTTTTTGTGTTTTGTTTTTTGTTTTTTTGTTTTTTGCTTTTTCTCTTTCTCGAACAAAAATGATAAAAATTTGAACAATGTCGTTTGGTAAGCTTCGCCGTCTTTCTCAATCTGTTCCTCCCCTTCTATCTCTCCCTCTCTCAATGCGTTGTTAAACACTGATTTAAAATCCATCGCTGAGATTTTAACCCGATGGTAAAAATTGATAAAACTTTTAAAACATTTTCTTAGCATTATCTCCCAAAATGCTTCAAACATTTGCTGTTTTCTCAGCCACATAGAGAAACCATAAATCTTGGTTGACCCAACCGACTCCTGTCATATATTTAAAACTCGCAAGAACCTTGTACCAAAATGTCTCTTCGGTTGATAGATTTGAAAATAAAATGAAATTTATATCTCTTAACACTATTAAAACCAAGCTGGTCTTTGTCTCACTTCGAGATTTAGTAATGTTTTGAGAAAAGAGAATCTATTTAATTCTATATACACGACCGCTAATATGCATTTTAAAGACTTCGGAACAGTGTGTGATATTTTTTTTTTATTAATTTTATCCTTTCATCCCAAGCAAGACGAAAATACCACTCATACGCTGAGTAGTGGTTACAGGAGTGAAAAAAAAGAGAAAAGACTGAGTATAGAAAATATAGAGGAAAGAATAAAAAGTCAGGAGTATTCAAGAAGACAGGCGATGGCAATTGATGTTGTATTTCAATTTTTTTGAAGATGTTAAAGTTTGGAGATGTTAAAGTTTGGAGATGTTAAAGTTTGGAGATGTTAAAGTTTGGAGATGTTAAAGTTTGGAGATGTTAAAGTTTGGAGATGTTAAAGTTTGGAGATGTTAAAGTTTGGAGATGTTAAAGTTTGGAGATGTTAAAGTTTGGAGATGTTAAAGTTTGGAAGATGTTAAAGTTTGAAGATGTTAAAGTTTGAAGATGTTAAAGTTTGAAGATGTTAAAGTTTGAAGATGTTAAAGTTTGAAGATGTTAAAGTTTGAAGATGTTAAAGTTTGAAGATGTTAAAGTTTGAAGATGTTAAAGTTTGAAGATGTTAAAGTTTGAAGATGTTAAAGTTTGAAGATGTTAAAGTTTGAAGATGTTAAAGTTTGAAGATGTTAAAGTTTGAAGATGTTAAAGTTTGAAGATGTTAAAGTTTGAAGATGTTAAAGTTTGAAGATGTTAAAGTTTGAAGATGTTAAAGTTTGAAGATGTTAAAGTTTGAAGATGTTAAAGTTTGAAGATGTTAAAGTTTGAAGATGTTAAAGTTTGAAGATGTTAAAGTTTGAAGATGTTAAAGTTTGAAGATGTTAAAGTTTGAAGATGTTAAAGTTTGAAGATGTTAAAGTTTGAAGATGTTAAAGTTTGAAGATGTTAAAGTTTGAAGATGTTAAAGTTTGAAGATGTTAAAGTTTGAAGATGTTAAAGTTTGAAGATGTTAAAGTTTGAAGATGTTAAAGTTTGAAGATGTTAAAGTTTGAAGATGTTAAAGTTTGAAGATGTTAAAGTTTGAAGATGTTAAAGTTTTGTTTAACGGTATATCAGCTTTTGTGGGTTATTTAAATAAACTAGAGAGGTTGATATGCTAAAGCGTGGGATTTTAAGTTTTTTTAATGTTCAGTTATAGTGAGAAGATTGATTTAATCTGATTTTGAATTTTTTTTTGTATTCTGAAGATATCTTCTAGTTTTGTATTCAAAAATGTGTTATGGTAATTTTTCTTTCAAAATGTATATATTTCTATAAAGGTCTATTTTTATACTTAACCTCCCGGTTAAGTGTTTTCAGTTTCTCAAGATTCTACATTTCGATAAATTGTTTTGTTTAATGGCATATCAACATCTCTAGTTTATTTAATGCCATAAATGGGGAGTTTTAAGATATTCTTTTTTTAATGTTCGGTTATAGTGAAAAAGTTGATTTAGTCAGATTTTAATGAATTTTTTTTTTCAAAAAACTCAATGTCTTCTAGCTTTGTATTCAAAACTGTTTTGCTAAGAATAATTTTTTCTTCAAAAATGTGTTGTCTGTATTATTTTTTTCAAAAATGTAGATTTTTATATAAAATTCTATTTTTATTTAAATATATCTATAAAAGTATGTTTCTATACATTCATAGTGTTTTGACCCCAGTTTGGGGGGTAACTATTTGCCCATAGCTGAGACCCTAACAGGTACTACCACTCTGGGTCAGGGTAAACATGAGAGCAACAGCAATTAAGCGGTCATACAATGCTCGTCACAACCTCCCAATGAGAGGCCTTGCTGCCGGATGTAGTTTACCGTCATGCCCAGGACCATTAAATATTTATTCAACAAAATGAACCTTGTTTTGTTTTGTTTTTTGTTTTTTTTGGCTTTGCTTGTTTTTTTGTTTTGTTTGTTTTGTTTTTTTGTTTTGTTTGTTTTTTTTGTTTTGTTTATTTTTTTTTGTTTTGTTTGTTTGTCTGGTTTTTGTTGGGTTTTTTTTTGCTTATCTTGTTTTTTTTGGTTTGTCTTGTTTGTTTGTTTGTTTTTTTGGTTTGTCTTGTTTGTTTGTTTTTGTTTTTTTTTGGTTTGTCTTGTTTGTTTGTTTTTGTTTTTTTTTGGTTTGTCTTGTTTGTTTGTTTTTGTTTTTTTTTTTTGGTTTGTCTTGTTTGTTTGTTTTTTGTTTGTCTTGTTTCTTTGTTTGTCTTGTTTGTTTGTTTGTTTTTTGTTTGTTTTGTCTTGTTTTTTGTTTTGTTTATTTTTTTTGGTTTGTTTGTTTGTCTGGTTTTTTGGGGGTTTTTTTTTGCTTATCTTGTTTTTTTGGTTTGTCTTGTTTGTTTGTTTTTTTGTTGTTTTGTTTGTTTTTTGTTTTGTCTTGTTTGTTTGTTGTTTGTTTTGTCTTGTTTGTTTGTTGTTTGTTTGTTTTTTGTTGTTTGTCTTGTTTGTTTGTTTTTTGTTGTTTGTTTTTTGTTGTTTGTCTTGTTTGTTGTTTTGTTTGTTTTTTGTTTGTTTTTTGTCTTGTTTGTTTGTTTTTTGTTTGTCTTGTTTTTGTTTGTTTTTTTAGTTTTTTGTTTTTTAGTTTTTTGTTTTTTAGTTTTGTGTTTGTTTTGTTTTTTTAGTTTTGTGTTTGTTTTTTTTAGTTTTGTGTTTGTTTTTTGTTTTTAGTTTTGTTTTTTTCTTTTTTTTTAGTTTTGTGTTTTTTTTTCTTTTTTTTTAGTTTTGTGTCCCTCGGCAAAGAACTTAAGGTGTTTTGTTTGTCATCAAAATAATCAAACTTTTATTGAGATCATTTTGCAAGGATCTGAATAATAGAAAATCTGAAAAAGCAATGTCTGGTAAATATGGCGGGTGGTGTATCACATCCCAGCCAAGCTAAAATCATTTTGCCGGGTCGCGATAGAAACGTGAGGTGTGGTATCTGTTCACCAATTCTGCGCGTTGTTCTTGAATTGCTGCCTTTTTCATTCGTCCAGTTGAGAGCAGTACTTTTCAGAATCAGTTAATCGGTTATCATTATTAGCATGTAACCTGCTTTTAGGAATGGTTAACCATCGCTTACTCTAGGTTGAACATTGTTGTAAACGACCATTTCTCATCACTCGTCACAATTTGCTTCAAAAGAGTGCGTTTTTCATTGCGTTGATACAGCAAATCACAGAAAGGTGTGCTAAAACATTCTTTACATTCTGTGATCAAAAATCGAAGCGATTTGAGTATCCAAGCTTCGATAGGTGTTCAGTAATGGTGGATTTTGATAAATTTAGTGTTTCTGACAATTTCTACATTGTATAATGAGGGTTATTCTCAATCAAAGTCGGGATTTAGTCATTATCTCTAATGGGAGGGCTGCTTAAGCATCTTCATCAATAAGGCATCGCCAATCTTCATGAACAGCTTCCATACAGTTCTGTCAGATAAAACACCTTCACAGAACTTTTTTCTTTGTTTCATGCTAGGCAATTTTGCACTCATGGGTAACTAGCATCATAGCCCGGCGTTATCCGTGTAACTCAGAACATTTTAGTAGTAGAAGATGCCAATGATAGGAGTAGATAGAAATCATTTACAGACAGTTGATTTCTTGCATGAAATATTTCGCGAAAAAAGCTTTATTTTTTTTGTTGATTTTATTTTCTGAAATATTAAACTTAAAAAACAAAAAAGACCTAATTAAATCAACCATTGGCACTTTTTTTAAATATTTCTTTTGTTTCAAAATTACGGGGAAAAATATTCACATTTTTTTGTTAACGAAATGAATTAAAACGTCGAAATAAAAAATTAAATACAAAGGCTCATTTTTTTCTTTGTAATAAAAAGATATTTTAGTCGCGTTTGACACGTGATTTGATTTCTGTGACGTAATTTAGCAACCATTTAGATGTTTTACAGAACAAATGTAAACAATCGGCTCCATTGGCCCAAAAATGCGAAAGGGTAATTTGCTGAACTCAAAAGGAATGTGTCGACCTGGTTTTCCTGTAGATAGGTGTCCGTAGAAAGTTTGAATGGCGTAGCTTAAAAAATGTAGGCGTGCATAGGTTACAGTCACACACACACACTCACAGATTGCCTTATATATATATATATATATATATATATATATATTAGTTGTCCGGAAATTTTATGCTAAACTTTTTTTGTCGTTCAGGTCAAATCCATCGACATATATATAGGACATTTTTTTAAACTGATCGATAAACACTTTCCAAAAAAGCTGAAAACTAAACAAAATTTTCAATAGAAATACAATCAAAGTTATAGCTGTACTATTAATTTAGAAAATTTTCTAAAAAACCAAAACGCCAGAAATTTAAATAGCATTGTACAAAACAAGATGATTAATAAAGAATGTAACTGAAGGAACAAAAATAAATGCCCACTTCAAGGATTTTGTAATACAAAGCAACAGTCAGTCAAGTGCCATACGTGAAACACGCTTGGACGATCATGTCTCGAAAGAGACATGACTGACTGGGCAGAAGATTATCCTGCAGTAGTTTGCCATTGCTTTCTACGGTAGATTGGTTGCCAGCCAAGGCTATAGAACCCAATCTGTCCTGTTATTTAACCCATAACTGGAAGGAAGTGACAGAATAATACCTTTCCCAAGGGTATTTGCGCGTAAGTGAATACAATGAATTCAACTGGAATTCGAACTCGGCTTCTCCGATTTCTTGTTCCGAGCCGATATCCACTGGACCACGACGCACATCCTAAGCAACAGTACATGACTTAAATAGTTAAAACAAAACATGTTTGGGATCAACCAAATACACCTTTAAAACCAGTTGGTTCAATCACAAGTTCAAGTTTACAATAGAGAACTATTGTGCAAACTTGGCTAACCGCGTGTTTGAAACTGAAGGTAAAATAAGAAAAAGACAGACATAACATGAAGTATAGTGAAAACAGCGAAGCCTTTCAACGGTGGCAAAATATGTAGACTGTGCCAAGAAGAAAAGTTAGCTATTATGTTATTCCCAAACAAAAATGAATTACTGAATGAAAGAACAGAAATTATGACTAAGTGTAACCATACCATAAAATACCTATTAGATTCATACAACTATGGATGAAAAAGTTATAATTTCTTCTAATTTTTAAAAATTGCACGTTCAAAAATTCCCCGTTACATGAGCGTTCTAAAAGAAAACACACGGTAAAATCAGTTATTGCAAGACACCACTTGATAGAAAACCTAGGTCGTGTAATAACTCAATTTCAACTGAATAATATTCAAAAGTTCTACAGTATAATTGTATTGAACACTTTTTAATACAACTGTGTACTAGTCTAATTTTATTATGACCAAAAACTAAGTAATTAAACAATCATATCAATATATATATATATATATATATATATATATATATATATATATATCGGGAATTTTTTTTTTTAAATCATTTCACCCCAAGCAAGGCATTCCACTGCCACTATTGCGCTTGGGGCTACATAGGGGAAGGTAAATAGAAATAGTGGTTAGATATAGGAAATGTCAGAAGGGGGGGGGTGATAGATAGATGGGTGGGTGGGAAGAGTGTTTGAAAGAATGGAAGCGAGTTAGTGTGTTAGGTGTCTATTGACCTTACATTTAAACTCCTGGAGATTGTGGCCGTCGGGGAAGCAGTCATGTGGAAGGGAATTCCACAGTCGAGAAGTGCGAGAAAAGAAACTGTTGGAGTAGAAGTTGCGGTTGCATTTTATCGGTTTCACTGTAAAAGAGTGGGATCTAGTTGCTAATCTAGTATCTCGTGCAAATTCGAATCTAGGTGGCACCAGTGATCTAAGTTCATCAAAGCAGAAGCCGTGAAAGTATTAATAGAAGAGAGACAGGGAAGCCACGTCGCGCCGGTGAGAGAGAGACTGCAGGCGGTCTGCTAAGTCGGTATCGATCACATTACAGACCATCCGCTGTACCTTGTCGAGAAGCCCAAGGAGAATAGCAGGGGCACCCGACCAGATATGGCAACAGTATTCAATGCACAGGCGGATGGTAGATTTATAAATGTGCAGGATAGATTCAGATGGAAAAAACTTCCGGGCCCTACACAGAGAACCGACTTTCATAGCAGCGGATTTAGCAATGGATTCGATATAGTCATTCCACTTGAGGTCCGCTGAAAGTGTGAGACCAAGGAGGCGTAGTGTTTTACTCTCTGAGAGGCAAGCCTGGTCCATGCTAATAGGAGGTAGGTGAGATTGTCGATGATGGTTAATTGAGAGTAGCTTCGTTTTAGAAGCATGTTGCCATTGTAACAAACCTAATGCACGCATGGAAGCAGCTTGGATCAGATTGAACTTGGACTGTCGCGCATACACACTGTCATAACGTTGCCGCTCACTTTCGTTGATATTTTTTTTTTTTTGGTAGTGCTGGGAAGGAAAGTGTATCGAGTGTGGTCCTCTCCTCACACTACATAAATTTCATCAGTAATCCTGGCTTGTGCAGTTGTTTTGAACCAATCTCATCATTCTCTATGTTCTACAAACTCCATATTCCCCAGATCTCACTCCTTGCAACTTTTTCTATTCGGAATCAAATCCCACTTGAACAAGATTTCAAGACTTCGAAGAAATCCAAGAGAATTCGATGCCATGTAGTTATATCCGGAAGTGACATGACACATGGAACTAGAATATATCCCAGTGATCAAAATAAAGGGTTCGGTTCGAAATTCTAAACACCTGAAGAAGGCATTAGTGTACAACGGCCGAAACGTCTTGAATGTGGCAATAAAGATTGTCAAAAGTCTAAACAATGTAGATAATGTAAATGTTACCTTGTCTCAGAAGTAGACAGAATTTTTTTTTTCTTGGCTAGGGGGTTTACTGAGGCTGGAACCTCAGCTTTCCCTGCTATTTAACCCATAAAAGAAATATATTTATGATATCAGTACCAAATGAATGAAACAATTCTCTCAAATACATTTTAGCGGATCATTTTTGCATAATCATTAAGCTCAACTTAAAAATTAATTAGTCTGATCCTCACTGAGTGCCACATTTTTGGCCTTTTGTCAAAGTTATGCTTAGTAAATACTGAAAGTCTATTTTGTCGTATTATTAGGCTACTATTGCGTATTGTTTTTTTGGAAATTATCCTTAATAATGATAAATTTTAAACAAATGTTTTTAGGCCATCCGTAGCGAACCATTATATCCACGCAGCCGCAGAAGATACAGTGCAATCAGACTGAACTGAGCAAATTTAAAGAATATTTCCCACATCAAGCTACACTTGTGGCAAAGTGGATTACGCTCTTGGCGGTTCTTGTCTCGACATAAAACGGGGGTGCAAAAACTATTTGACCGGACAGCCCGCCTTAATATTATCAGTAAACATATTTGCATATGCATTCCCCACGTGTCTATCCTTCAGTACACACATGCCTACATTTGCACACATTAACGTACACCCACGGGATGGGGGTGTCAGCGTTATCGTTAAACCTTGACATTTAAGAAATAACTGCGCGGTCTAAACGCAAGGAATTTGGAATAAGCTTCTTTTAGAGAATACGTAGACGAATTTTGCAGTAAATCAACCCCCCTCAAACTGTTGGGGTACTCTTTCACCGCAACCCACCGCCGCCAGCTGTATTGCCCACTCAATATCTGCTCTATCAAAAATCCTTAACCTTCGAACCGTCGGTAACATTCTTTTTGATATCTTCAAACCCTTCACAAATTCAGCAATAAAAATAACATCTTCAAGAGATTTCTTTAATGTTTTGACGACGATTAGGAAGTGGAAAGAATTAGAAGGGGTGTTAAAGACTTTTTTAACTGTTAAATCTAAACTTATTTATAAATGGAACTTTGCGTGTGTCTGTGTGTGTATGTGTATATGTATCCGTTACCTATAGATTCCGAAACGGCTGAACCAATTTTCTTGAAAATTTACACAGTTGTACTATAAGCGTTTGCGAGTGGTCTTAGCTAGGTTTTGTGTCGGGGTACTCCCGATAAATATCAAAAATCGATAATCGAATAAATCGGGTTATAGAAGGAGTTGTCCGATTTTACTCAAATTTGATACATTCATGGACAAAGACATAAGAAAAGGTATTCAGAAGTTTCAAGGTTGCAGTTCTTACGATAGTGCAGAATATATATATATATATATATATATATAAGGCAAGGTGTTTGTGTGTCTGTTTATCTGTCTGTATGTCTGTATTCTTTTTTTTTTTTTTTTTTTTTTTTTTTTTTCAGCCCTTTTCGTTTTTGCTTCGGGTTTGGCTCTAAGTAGGTATAATTGTAGTTCTTAGCCTCAGCCATGATACCATTTACTCAGAGGACTTATTTAGCCATCAAAATTTAGTTTATGATGAAAAAAGCTTATTTGATATCGATACCAGGATATCAAAATTTGACTTACATCCATTCATTTTTTCTTTCAGGCTACAGTTTCGCTTTAACTGGAAACAACTATTGCTTTTTAGTCTTTCGTGCTAACGTCCAAAGAGTCTGAGCTCCAGGACTATGGATTAGTTTTAAAGCTTTCATTACACCCGAGCAACGCCGCGCTATCCTGCTAGTTTAATATATTTACCTACTTCAGTCTATATCCACTGAGCCTGGTGTCCTTAAGGACACATGGCCTAATGGCTATAGTCGTTGCGCCTGAAGAAGGCCGGAGCGTACAACGGCCGAAACGTCGTACAAATGGCAACAAAGGTGAGAACAATAGTTCGAATAAGGTAAATACTACCTCATCTTAGAAATATAGACAAATGCACCAAACTAGGATAATTTGTTAACAAGCAGCGTAGATCTCTGCTGTCAGTTTGAATCTTGCAAAGTGACTGCTAAATTCCTGACTCTGATTTAGATTTTAAATAAGATAATTTTCAAGGTCGTGGTCGTTAACACCATCAGTCAAAAAACTCGTGTATCGTTGTTTGCTTGCTGACCATCTGACCCGCTCCCTCAATACAACTCAATTGCGTGCCAATGTCTGAATCTTTTTAAATGATCTTAGTTGGTTGATCTTTGTTCAGCCGCATATCAACACCACTAAATATTTTGAATATTTGTGTGTGTGTGTGTGTGTGTGTGTGTGTGTGTGTGTGTGTGTGTTACCTATAGATTCCGAAACGGCTGAACCAATTTTCTAGAATGTTGTCAGCTTTAGATAAAATGTATTACTAGTAAATTTTACTGTTGATAGGTATTGTTGGTAATTTTTTAGATATGAAATATATTGCTAGCATTTTTTTTCTTAGTATAAAAATGCATTTTTATACTTTCATAATCTCTACTGGCAGCAAACGGCCTGCATACGGACAGGTAACGACCTCAGTAGATACACAAAGATAGAAAAAGGCGTAAGACAAGGATGTGTCTTTTCACCGGATTTGTTCAACCTATACAGCGAGAATATTTTGAGGACCCTAGATGACACGCCAGGATTTGTTATTGGAGGCCACAACCTGAACAACATAAGGTATGCGGACGATACAGTGCTGATTGCGGACACGGAAAGGAAACTACAAGACCTCATACAGAAAGTAGCAGTGGAGAGTGACAAGAAGGGACTACAAATAAACTTTAAGAAAACTGAGTGCATGGTCATCAGCAAAAGAGACAACCCAAAATGCCAAATACAGGTGGGGGATAACAGAATCAAACAAGTACAAGAATTTAAGTACCTAGGAAGTGTTCTCACAGAAGATGGAAAGTGCGACACGGAGATCCGAAGGCGAATTGGCATGGCAAAGGACGCGTTCCAGAAGATGAGCAAAATACTAACACACAGGAAAATCTCAATAGAAACGAAGAAAAGAGTGCTAGACTGCTACGTGATGTCAGTTCTTCAATACGGCAGTGAATGCTGGACAATATCATCGAAAATGAGGACAAAACTGGAAGCGGCCGAAATGTAGTTCTACAGAAGGATGCTACGGATATCGTGGACTGAGCATACAAGCAACGACGAGGTGTTAGAAAGAATGGCAACAAAAAGGAAATTGATGCTGAGCATCAGGAAGAGACAACTGAAGTTCCTGGGACATGCAATGAGGAAGGAGAGTCTGGAGAACCTGATACTGACTGGTCAGAAGGAAGGAGAGACAGAGGAAGGCAGCGGATAACATATTTGCAGGGCCTAATCAGGTGGATGACGGAACGGGGGTTGCCAGGAGCAACAGGAGCAAACATACTAAGAGCCACAAGGGATAGGGAGACGTGGAGAGCCATGATCGCCTACGTCCTGAAGGGACAGGGCACATAGAAGAAGTGTTTTTGTGGGGTGGGTCACTATTTGCTTATAGCTGGAATCCTAATAAGTGTTCCCCCTCCAGGTGGACCTGGGAACAACAGCAATTAACAGTTGGCTCCATGCTCCTCAAACTCTTCAATCTCACGATCAGAAAAATTGCGATATATTTCTCGAGAAAATATTTGAAGGATCGCCCTATTTGATAACTTTTGTATCACCGATTAGATCTTCAGTCGGAATGAACAGGCTTTGTTTTGATGTTTACCCCAAGCCTTGAGCGAAAAATCGTATATTCATTCTATTGCCAATATGCTGGGAAAACGGTCGGCTCATTCTATCGCTCCAGAAAGTACCTGACTCTTTCTGCTATGCTTTCTTTACAAGGTCCTGGGCATGACAGTAAACTATATCCGGCAGAAAGGCCTCTGATTTCGAGGTTGCGAGGAGCACGGAACCACCTCTTAATTGCTGTTGTTCACCTGACCTGGGGTGGTAGCACCTGTTAGGGTCCTAGCTATGGGCAAATAGTTAACCCTCCAAACAGAGGTCAAAACACGATGAAGGTATAAAACAGACTTTATTGAAATATATACATAAATGTTTTATGTAAATATTACCAAGAAAACATTTTTAAAGAAAAAATGTTACCAACAAATATACGTTTTCGAAGGAACTAATGCTTCGGCATTAAATGACCCCAAGGTCAAACCAAACCAAACTTTCTTTACAAGTCAAATTATATAAACAAATAGAATATTGTTGCTATATACAGGCTGGAGCTGCCCGAACATCTCTTTTCAGCATTGATAGTTCAAAATCGTTTGGCTTACGGCCATATCACGTTGAATACACCGGTTCTCGCTCGATCAACGAAGTTAAGCAACGTTGAGCCTGGTCAGTACTTAGATGGGTGACCGCTTAGGAATACCAGGTGCTGTAAGCGTTTAGTGACGGATGTGTGTTGTGGTACAGTGGATATCGGCTCGGAAAGAGAAATCGGTGAACCGAATTGGAATTCCAGTTGAATACCCTGCATTCACTTAAGCACTAGTACCCTTAGGAAAGGTATTAATCCGGCCTTGCCCTTAAAAACAAATCGATACTCGAAAAGAAAAAAAAGTATTACTAGATACAAAAACTTACATAAGAAACAACAATAAATTGTTGAAAGAAAAAAGGTATTACCAGCAATAAATAAATAAAATTTAGTTGGCAATAAATGACCCGCCGAGGTTGATATGCCATAAAAACAAAGTAACCAACAACCAAATCGTTTGCTCTGTCGTGTGGAGCGTGAATTGTTTTCAACTCGGCAGCATCTTTCTCTCAAAGACTACATTGCAAACTACTCAGTCTTTGTTGCTATTTCCATAGAAAATGTTCAAATGAACTCTTTGGTTCTAAGATGTCGGACATTTATAAGCTAAGACTCGCCATGCTGGATCTACCTAGTCGAATCAAAGTCCCTTATGTTTTTCAAATGTAAGGAGAAAATTCTAATGAGGTAAATAGTTACCCTCCAAACCAAAAAATGCCAATTTGGAAATAAATGATCCATATTTTACTATCGCCCGGTTCACACTCCACCCACGTCTATCGAACAGGTGAAAAGGCTCATCA
>JBBBDQ010001122.1:3212500-3247500 GCA_037127315.1 Ascarosepion bandense | reverse complement strand
TTGTTGTGGAGTTGTTGTGGCAAAACTTTGCCGTAAAGTTGTAGTGACCGGTTTGGAAGACACGAAAAACGGAAGGTAGGTTCAAAACAGTGTATTATTAGTATAAGAACATATGTACAAAGTAAGTGTTAGTAATGAGTAAATAGAAATAAGTCCGAACGGTACAGTTACGCTGCGTATTGCCTGACTAGTAGCTGGCTTTAACTGCATACTAACTGTACTTAACTGCCTTGCAGAAGTCACGCAGTCATATATAACAAGAGAAAGAGTCCATTCCTCGTAGGAGGGCATCATAACATAAATTAATGAAAATTTGACAAATTTAAATGTTTTAATTTGAAATAATTACTATTATTTATGATTAATAATAATAATACAAAGTTCATTCGGTAAACTTATTTTTTTTTAATAATTCGACAAATTTAAGATAATCAATCTGTCTACTTAAGATTAAGTTAACTCAACAAATTTGTAATGTGAAATGGCAGACGCTGTTAGTAATAAAATGTAACTAACATTGTCGGATTTAAAGTAACCAAAATCTAGTGAAAACCCTAATACAGGGGACAGCAAAAATATAACCCAGAAAATAGCAAGACATTAGTGACAATAGTATCTTCATCTAGTTAATGTGTTTCTGGATGGCGTATGTGGAAGTTATTTCTGTTTTTTAAATGTATGCGTCTTTTTTTTTAAGAAAGTTATTTTTATAAACCAAGATTACATTCATTTTCTTTAAATATAAAAACGCTAATATTTTACCAACAACTTACGGGTGAATTTTGATATATATATATATATATATATATATATATATATATATATATGTTTCTATACAAATACATTGAATTAAAAAATAAAATAACACCGAAACATATTTTATATGCAAAGACGAAATATTTATTAATATACTTTTAAAATTTGTTATATTTATATAACAAATTCATGACGTGTTTTTGATTTAGGCTCTTTCGTTGGATATTTTTTTTTGGGGGGGGGGGGGTCCACTTATGTAATGTGTACAGTTAATCAGTAAAATGCCAGACGTGAAATACGTTTAGGCGATCATGCCTCGAAAGAGACATGACTGACTAGGCAGAAGATTATCCCGCAGTAGGTTGCCATTGCTTTCTGTGGTAGACTAGTTGCCAGCCAAGGCTATAGAACCCAATCTGTCCTGTTATTTAACCCATAACTCGAAGGAAGTGACGGATTAATAACTTCCCAAGGGTATTTGCGCGTAAGTGAATGCAATGAATTCAACTGGAATTCGAACTCGGCTCTCCGATTTCGAATTGTGTACACATGAATAAAACTTAGCCTTACACGAATTTATAAAAGATGACTGTATATTGCATAAAAGCCTAAATTCGAATTTTAAATGACTTTTTCGCATAAATTACTTTCTATCCCCATCCTTTTAGGCCATTATATTAAGGATTTACTGCCTGGGATCACGTGTATGTCTATAAATAAAGTATAGGTGAGGCGTACATTTAAGTTTCACATTATTCTACTTCTATCTTATCTTTCATTATCCTATGGGACGAGCGTTGTCGCGTACTGGATATTCTCTCAGAGTGAAAAATCAGAGCAGTTCCAATTCCAGTTGAATCCGTTTCATTCACTTACGCGCAAATACCCTTGGAAAATGTATGAATCCGTCATTTCTTCCCCAGCCATGGATTGAATAGTAGCACAGATTGAGTTCTATAGCTTTGATTGACTACCAGGTTGCCGCGGAAGAAATGGAAGCCTATTGCGGGAAAATCTTCTGCCTAGTCAATCATGGAATCGAAAAAGACATGATTGTCCAAGTGTGTATTACGTGTGACACTTAACTGACATATATAAGTACAAAGACTTTGTCTCTTAAACTGGGCAGTTTCATGAGGACACCATTATAATGTTCTCACTCGTCAGGGCTATTTGCCGTTAGACTCCGGTTTTTTCGTATTTATATAGAACATGTCTTTTTTGTGGGATTTGTTGTTTTGTTGATTGGTTAACAATATTTGTTTGTTTTTTTTTTGCATTATTGTATAGCTGTTTTATTTTTATTGCTTGTTTTTTGTTTTTGTTTTTTTTAGTATGTACGTGAATGGGTGATTGTTTAATTGTTTTATTTGTTTTTGTTTTTTGTATTGATCTCTTTTTAAACTGATTTGTCTTGCTGTCAAAAACTTAGCCCTGACGAGTAACGACATTATAACAGTCCTCAAGAAACTTCGAAGTCGGTATGACCTTGATCTGTTAAGTGATATAGATAGATAGAAACCCAGGGTTACAAACTCACACCTATCTATATGAATATGTCTGCTCTATCACTGATATTGAACGCTTTTAAATAAGTACCACGCATATATATGTAAACAATATAATATGTATAACAAATTGCATATATATATATTGATATTTCACACACACACACACACACACACACACACACATACACACACACACACACACACACACATATATATATATATATATACAATTATTGAATTATAATGGTGCTCAGGGCCAAATTTGCTCATTTTTCTGTAGTTTACTGATTGGGAGGCATTTTTGGCGAGTAGGTTTTTTGTCTTAAAGTTCTTAATAAAGAGCATTAATAGAATTAATGCGGAGATGTTTTCACTTAAAAAAAAAAAAACACAACCAAGTACTACAATTACCAAACAGAAAAATTATACACCAAGCCCACAAGCAACAAAAAGCAACCAACTCCCATATGGATATAAATTTATGCGACCACGCGGTAAAAAAAAATGGCGACTAATCATAATCAAAGGCAGTCAACGCAAAAACATGGCAACTTAATACAAGGCTGATAAATATTTAGGCGCAATAGAAAGCAATTAACCATTTGTAAACGCTACACCACTCAAAAAGCAGTTAACAGCCTGACCCATTTCACGAAATAAACACTAGAATAACCAAGTACGTTAAAACAGAACAATAAAAAGCAATTAAAACACAACTACCATTGAAAAAGAATGTCAATTTACAAACAAAAAAAAAACACCTATACAGATATCACATTAAATCAAGCTTCATATAAACACGGAGAAACATTGGGAAACAGCAGCAAATTAAGTAGTGCTCCTGAAGAGTGAAGACAATGTCTCTACGAAACTTCGCCATCGGTATGACTGAAACAACACTGCTCAGTTAAGTGAAAAACCTTTCCATATATATATATATATATAATTTTGTTATTACAATGGTTTATAAAAGTATAATATCACTGCACAAAAATGTTCATGTTTCAAAACAATACTGTTCTTCTCCAGGTGATATGTTAAAATAAATAGTGAAAAGGATTTATTCAGAAAATATAAGATGAATTCATGGTTATTTAAAAAAATAGGACGAGCTAGTTGAAAAATATGCTTTTAGGCGAGTCAATATTGTTCAATCAGAAATGAAATTTAGGTAACTATGGATTTGAAAATCTTGATCGCGAAAAGAAGCAGGATGGTCTGGTGTCTTGACATGTTACTTTTTAATTTTATATGGATAAGATACATAGTGAGACCATGCATTATTTAAACAGGTAGACAATAATTAATAACAGCAGATTGGATTTTAGATTTTGTACTACCTCCTGTGTACAGGGGCTGGAATGTTTAGGTTAAAATTACGATTAAATAATTATAGTATACTTATGTATATTGTAGTTAAGAAAACCAATTAAATGTTATTTTAGTAAAATAATTTTAAAGCTATATTGGAGCATAAGTTATAAAGGAAACCTTGAAAATAACTAAATTTTGAGAATTGTTTTTTAATTAGATTTTTGTGCTACTTTGAGTAAAGGGGCTAGAATGCTTAGGTTAGAATTAGAATTAACTAATTATAGTATAGTATATTGTAAGGGCACCTCGTCGTGATGTAATGGTTAGCAACCTTGTCTAAAACCAGTTATAACTGAGTATTGAGTTGGATTTTCACTGGGTGTCCAATATTTTCGGCTTTGTGCTACATCTAAGCAGCACTTAGAATATGGGCACCCCGATGTGGTGTAATGGTTAGCAAGCCTGTCTTCCTATCACCTACTACAACTGAGTAGTGAGTTCGATCCTCACTGGGTACCCCATACTTTTGGTCTTGTGCCGCATTTAAGCGGCGCTTAGAAAATCACCTAAGGTATATTGTAGGTATGAAAACACATCACCTGAAGAACACTATTGTTCTGAAACATGAAAAGATTTGTATAGTGATATGATGCTTTTATTTATTTCATTTTATTTTTTTCTTTTCTCTTCTCACACTTCCCGCTTGTGGAATTCTCTTCCATTTACTTACTTTCCCGACAGCTATAATCTCCAAGAATTTAAATGTAAAGTCAATAGTCATCTCCTATCTCACTAACCTGCATCTTCTCTCTCTCATGCTCCTTTCTCCGTCCACTCCACTCTCACCAGTATTCTCATCCTTATCTTATCCACTTCCTGACACCCCCTATAACCTGTTACTCTTTCTCATAACTTTCCTCCTATGTAAACCGCTGCTAAACAGTGGCAATAAAATGCCTTGCTTGGGGCGATATGATTATAAAAAAACCTTTGTAATATCAAAATTTTATATATATATATATATATATGTACTAGTTGTTAGAATGGTTTATAAATTCTCATTGGGTGAAGAATTGAAATTTCAATTCTTCATTCGATGAGAAGCGCGCATAACAGCTTCGAAACGCGAAAATTTTTGTGTAGTGATACTATGAATTTATAAACCATTGTAACAACTATTACAGTATAACGCTCTACATTTGTATCGAGCACTCTTTATAAAAGTAAATGCATGAACAGCAGGAAAAAAAACTATGACTTCCACAACTTTGTTACAATATATATATATATATATATATATATATATATATATAAGAGAAAGACACAGTGAAAAGTTACACGCCCGATTTAGGAATTAAAAAAAATTCTTTTCGGTGATTTGGAAAATTGAATGTGCCAAGAGTGTTTAGGACTCCCTTGTCCTAGCCAGTTTTAGTTTTCCGTTGGGTAGTTTTGGAATATATATCACGTTGAGAAAGTGGAAGGGCAACTTTGCTGTTATATTTTACGGACCACAAAAAAAACTTGATAAATATTTATATCATGCAGATTATAATATGTCACCACCAATAAAAAACGATGGCGAAGTAAGAAAACAAACGACAAACATGACTGCCTTTTGACACATTTTTCTTTTTAATTTTGCTGACAAGATATGAATTGGATGGAGAGTGGTTTGGTGCAGGTTGACAGCAAAGACATCAAATAGGTTCCACGCGGTTGAATAACGGGTACATCATCCGTGGACCGTGATTTATAAGCGCCTACTGAGACCAACCCCTGTTGTCTGGGGTGGTATCATCTCGCTGTCTGTCGACATCAATATGAGAGAACAAGTATTGTTTTGTAACTGGGACGATCATATGGCTGATAACAGTCAGAACCGACCTCTTGAAAGATTGAGAGAAACAAGCAATGTGATTATGTGCTACAAATATGAAGGGAGTAGTTATCAAGTTCATTGCCTAATGATGACAAAATCGTCGATTTTACACAGTAAATATTAGTATATCTTAAATAAAATCTATTTCCTCATCAATGCACTTCATGTTTTTTTATATACTGCCGCTGTTCTGGATCTCGATGAAGAACGATAATGATTTTCTTGAAACAACGAAAAACACGTACATATAAAAAATATAAACTTATATTTTTATTCTTCGTCGGTGATGGTTGTGTGGAGGAGGATATAGCCGAAGACAATCACGCACATACTGGGAATTTGTCGGGAATCTTTAACCAGCGGAATCAGTTTTTTCAGTGTTCTGATTTCAGCAATAAAAACCCCGAACTTATATAACCTGAAATGTCCACGAATTTTTTGCCTTCTCTTGTTTTCGCTTGTTTGTGTCATCCGTGGCCAGGCACATCTGTCAATCATCTTCGCCAGCTATTGCCTTTCAAGCCGACTGCCTCTGATGTCAATCACACTTTTGTCGGTCACTGCATAAATCATTTTTAGGTGGCTTTACAGATAAAAATCTAAAGGATTGAGGTCTAGGGAAACGTTCTGGTCATATAACCAGTCCTCCTTTACCTATCCATTTTTCATGGTAGATGTCAGCCTGGATGTCATGGTACTTGCATCGCAAACAATGTGATTAATTTGAGGTCGGGGTCCATCATGAACTGCATACGTCTTATTAGCAGAGGTTCCTCCTCTAGCAGGTTTGGAAATGTGTTCGAAACTATATGACTTGCTGGGAGAACATATAGACCTACCAGACCTGGACTTATATAACCTGAAATTTCCACGCATTTTTTTACCTTCTCGAGTTTTCACTTGTATCTTTTATGGCCAGGCACATCTGTCAATCATCTTCGCCAAACAGTCTAGCCCGTATTGTACCGTGGGGATTCCGATCAGATCACAAATGCCGGTTATGCGAATTTGTTATTCTATCTCTTCAAAAAAATGCCGCATCCGTAAATAAAACTGAAGACACAAACAACGGATCGGCAGTTTGTGCAATAAACCATCGGCAAAAGTTCTATAGTGCTCATGGCGGGTGCGAAAAACCCTGTGTACGTTGCAAAGGAGCTGCGCTTGAAGTACCCTCCATGCGTTACTATGAGATGTACGGCATCAGTCAGTCAGTTAAGTGCCATACGTGATACACGCTTGGGCGATCATGTCTCGAAAGAGACATGACTGACTGGGCAGAAGATTATCCCGCAGTAGTTTGCCATTGCTTTCTGTGGTAGACTGGTTGCCGACCAAGGCTATAGAACCCAGTCTGTCCTGTTATTTAACCCATAACTGGAAGGAAGAGATGGATTAATACCTTTCCCCAAGGGTATTTGCGCGTAAGTGAATACAATGGATTCAACTGGAATTCGAACTCGGCTCCCCGGTTTCTAGTTCCGAGCCGATGTACGGCATACTTGGGCCAATTGACGGGTGCTGATACCTGGATTGTTTCCAATAGCCTGTAGAATGAATTCTTCGTGGTCATGCATACGAGTGGATTTCGGTCTTCCCCGATATATATATATATATATATATATATATATATAGTTTAAACATTTCTTAAAAAGTTTGGCATTATTCCTGACATTTATATTAGTTTAGAACTGACGGGCGTACTTTTCAAATCAACACCAATACAGCCAGGCCACTAAGACAAAAGCGGATACTATGTGTGGCAAAATTAAGAACAGACACATTACGAAGAAGAGAAAAGAGTAATCAGGAGTACAATACATACCGATTTTTATTGCATTTAATTTTTTGTACATTAAAGTTGGCGAGAATGCATAAAGCAGGAGACGAGAACTGCTAGAAAAGAAACTGTTAGCATAGAATCTACGATTGCATCTAGCCAACTCAACTGTAAATTGATGAGATCTCAATGCCAGTTTAGTCCTGCGTTTAAATTTAAAAAGTCTATCTACTATGGCGAAGAGCTTATTTGACTACCACGAAAGTATAGAAAAGCAGGGCCGAGAAGGCAACATTATGGCGGTGGGAAAGCCTTCAAGATAAATAGCAAGGCACAGGACCATCTATGGCAGCAATATTCTAAGTATAGTCAATTAGTAGACTTATAAATATGTATGATAGATTCTGGAGAGAATATTGTCTCACACAACACAGTGAACCGACTTTCTTAGTAGGTGACCCGGCAATGGATTCAGTATAGTCTTTCCACCTCATGTCAGCTGAGAACATTAGTATGAGAAGGCGCAACGAATAAATTTCCTGAAGGTTAACATGGTGTGCAGAGAGATCTCTCAGGTGTTTAATGAAGAGATTTTTAGTCTTGGAGGCATTAAAAGGGACAAGCTATCTTTGGCCGCAGTCAATAACTGCATTTGGCTCGTTTTTGGACATCAGCTGCCATTTTGGCCTTATCGAACTGTTCGGTTGCCATTTTGGCCTTATCGAACTGTTCGGTTGCCATTTTGGCCTTATCGAACTGTTCGGTTGCCATTTTGGCCTTATCGAACTGATCGGTTGCCATTTTGACCTGATCGAACTGATCGGTTGCCATTTTGACCTGATCGAACTGATCGGCTGCCATTTTGACCTGATCGAACTGATCGGCTGCCATTTTGACCTGATCGAACTGATCGGCTGCCATTTTGACCTGATCGAACTGATCGGCTGCCATTTTGACCTGATCGAACTGATCGGCTGCCATTTTGACCTGATCGAACTGATCGGCTGCCATTTTGACCTGATCGAACTGATCGGCTGCCATTTTGACCTGATCGAACTGATCGTCTTTTTTATCGAGACAGGAGTAGTATTTACTCCTGTCTCGATAAAAAAGACGATCAGTTCGATGTGGATAACAAGTTGAGAGCTAATTCCATCGGGGATGTCATTAATGAAAATTAAAAACAAATTACGACCACGGATGGGGCCCTTGGGTCATCCGCATTGTACCAAAGGATTTCAAAAACATGACTTTAGTTTTTAGAAGAAATGATTCAGTAGTACATTTTGCTTCAGACAAGCTTTCATGACAGTTATCATTTAATTACTATCTTTAACAGAGCAAAAATGTATGGGTTGTTTGCCGAAAGGCTTACTCTCTCTTGCAACCCGCCTCTGAGATCGTCGGTCAGCCTAATTGCAGGCATTCTTTTCGGATCTTAGAATTTTGTTTAGTCTTCAGCAAAAACCAATAAAATGTTTCCATCACAAATGTCAGTCACCATTCCACACACAGCCATCATCGGTGTAAATATATCCTGTTTTTTGTTCTTTTTTGGAGGTGGGTACTTTTTTTTTTTTTTTTTTTTTTTTTGTTATTTTGGGGGGGGTTGTTTTTTTTTTTTGTTTTTTGTTTTTTGTTTCTTTTTTGTTTCGTTTTTGTTTTTGTTTTTTTTGTTTTTGTTTTCTTTTTTTTTTTATCGTCCGAATTATCTGCGATGGCTGCTGAAAAGTTCTCTACTCTACCCAGAAAGAGATTTTGTTTTTCTTAATTCTGATGTTTGAGAAGCTGTTCAAACTGAAAACCTTTCAACACCACTTTTTATATTTATCTTCAGTCCTGGGATTTTTAGATATATTTAGTTGACTTTAGATAAAATACTGATTCTACTTGTCTTGAACGGAAGCTCATATAAAAGACTTTCGTTTTCATATTTTTTAAACTTTTTCTCTTACTATCAGAACAGTTCATATATTTTTGCATAAAGTCTCTTAAAAAATCTGCAGTGTCATTGGTCCTGACCTGACATCTCGGCTTCACTTTCCAATCGCCATAACGTAAATTTCCCGTGCATTTTCTAAAAGTCGGTTCTCTGTGTAGGACCAGGAAGTTTTCTCGTTTGAAACAATCCTGCACATATATGAATCTACCATCCGCCCGTGCATTGAATACTGCTGCTATATCTGGTCGAGTGCCTCTCCTATCCACCTAGGTGTCCTTGACAAAATTCAATGGAGAATCTGTAATGTGATCGATCCCGATACAGTCACTTTCTCACCGGCACAATGTGGCTTCCCTGTGTCTCTTCTACAAATACTTTCATGGCTTCTGCTCAGAGGAACCTAGCTCTCTGGTGCTTCCTATGTATGAATCTATTCGAGCCACAAGATTAGCAACTAGGTCCCACTCTTTTACTGTGGAATTCCCTTCCGTTTACTCGCTTCCCCCACAGCTACAATCTCCAAGAATTTAAATGTAAATTCAATAGTCATCTCCTATCTCACTAACCTGCATCCTCTCTCTCATGCTCCTTTCTCCGTCCACTCCACTCTCATCAGTATTTTCATCCTTTTCTTACTCACTTCCTGACACCCTCTATAACTTGTCACTCTCTCATAACTTTCCTCCTATGTAAACCCCTGCACACCAGTGGCAGTTGACTGCCTTTTGGGGGTCGATATGACTCATGGTAAATGATTTGATAATCTTTCTTCTTTGGTACGTAGACTACAATATTGGCGGCCACATCTCATCATTTCATCGAGGCACTAGTTTTTTGTATGGAAGATTTTTACATGCTTGCAAATGTACTACGTCTTTAAAGATTCAAAGATTTTCGAAAAGTTATCATTTGTTTCTTTGAATATTACTGTCAGATCTGGTCTGGTACTCCAGCTATATATTTAGAGATTTAATCCAAAGAATCTGCAATATTCGTCCTGATCTGGCATTTAAGCTACAGTTACATTCCTTCTCCGTGCTTTCTATATAAATATTTTCACGGCAATTGTTCTGATGAGCTGCCCTTTTTGGTTCATCGACTTCAAGAATTGAAGCACAGTTTCAGCAGATATACGAAGATAGAAAGCGGCGTAAGACAAGGATGTGTCTTTTCACAGGATCTGTTCAACTTGTACAGTGAGAATATTTTGAAAACCCTAGAAGTTATGACTGGATTTGTCATTGTAGGCCACAGTTTAAACAACCTAAGGTACGCAGATGATAAAGTGCTGAGAGCAGACACAGAAAGGAAACTACAAGACCACTTACAGAAGATAGCTGAAGTGAGTGATAAAAAAGTGTATGAATGCCTGGTAGAGTTTGCCAACAGAGGATTTCAAAAACATGACCAGTTTTTAGAACAAATGATTCAATAGTCCATCTCTGCTTCAGACAAACTTTCATGACAGTTACCATCTAACTACTATCTCTAACAAGGCAAATATGTATGGGTTGTTTGCCTAAAGGCTTACTCTCTCTTGCGACCCGACTCTGAGATCATCAGTCATTCTTTTCGGATTTTAGAATTTTGTTTAGTCTTCAGCAAAACCAATAGAATGTTTTCATCACAATATATATATATATATATATATATATATATATATATATACTTCCGAATTACCATGAAATAACGCGTCTGTCTTAATTTTTCTTATATATATATATATATATATATATATATATATATATATATATATATAAGAAAAATTAAGACAGACGCGTTATTTCATGGTAATTCGGAAGTATAGGCCTATTTCCGGCGAGCCATCTTCAGCTTCCGTCTTTATTCAACAAAGGATTCTACATGAATGGGAGTTATCCTACCATTATATGTAAAGGATACTCCTTTAGATTCTTCTATGTCCACAGGGCATGTTAATATATATATATATAGTGTGTGTGTGTGTGTGTGTGTGTATATGTATGTGTGTGTGTGTATATATATATATATATATATATATATATATATATATATATATATATATTAAAGATATAGAATCGTGTATTTAGCCTGCAAAAATTCATTAAAACAAGTTTTATTACATACTACTAACAAGGAGTGTTCTACTATTTGTCTTTACAACTTCGGGACAAGATGTTTTACACACGGATTAAAGTTAATAAATCTTCCAAAGTTGATGTGACTTTCAATTGACTTAAATTCCAAATACAGCAAAATGAAAATGCCAGAATTTAGTCAAGCACTTATTGGCTACTATACTGATCCCTTGTCTGAAGAGATATATAATTGTGTCTAATAGGTTCCTTCGTTTTCAATAGATTCCATGTCATAAACATGAATCTTTCTTCATTTCTATGGTGCACTCATACACTCTTGTATCATCTTCATTGATATTCACTGAAGATCTGGGCATGTTCTTGGGCAGATCGTTAATATAAAACAGAGAAAGAGAGCCTAGGGGAAACGATAACATTGTGAGCTTTAGATGACGAGCCGTTAGCAACGATCTTCATGGACCTACCTGTTAGGAAGAACTCGATAAATAGAAAATAATAACCCCTTGCAGATATTTTAAAGCTGGAGAATTTCTACAGCAACCCCCTGATGCCACACCTTATAACGATCATCCTCGTTAAGAATTCATTGCACCTATAAACTGTTATCTCATCTGATAAAGCCTTAGGAAACGTCTGCATTAATCTGTGGGCTTCAGAAAACCATGACTTTCTGAAGGAAAAAAACTATGAAACTCTACCAGGCATTCAGTAGCTAGGATGTATGTGTTGCCAGTTCAAATGACGCTCCTTGTCAAAGGAGTTTACATTTTTAAGACAATCAGCTTCGTGATGAATTTTTTATTTTATTTATTTATTTTTTTTTTTTTGAGTGCCTCACTGATTCTATTTGTAATTTGAAACCCTCCAGAAAATGTAATTACTAAAATTAGCCAAAATACCAAGGAAGGTCCTGAAGAACACCCAGGTTCTTTTCAAGACGTGGGTGATTATGGCTCTTCCCAACTTCCTGTATCTGTTATTCTAAATATGCTTCTTTACCATCTCTTTGAATTTGTGGTCCTCGGTCTGCCATCTCTGCTGTCATTATCGTTTTTGAAACTGTTACAGATAGGTATAATACTTCAATGATATTTATCTGCAAATAAGAATCATACAGTTTGTGCTTATTAGTGTATAAAAATACATTAAAGAGAGGGATTGTGTTGTGCCTATCATTTCAGTGAAATTAGCTTCTCTGCGTCCAGCGTATTAGACGAGTTGTTTCTGAAAGTTATGACCAGACAGAAATGATGATTCTTCTTCTTATCGTCCCCCTCTCAGTATTCCTTCATCATTTTTTATCTCTTTTTTCTTCTCATTCTTTAAATGATTCTTTTTAGATTCCTTTCTTTAACTTTCACTTTTTTTCAACTTTTTTTCAACTTTTTTTTCAACTTTTTTTTTTTCAACTTTTTTTTTTTTTTTCAACTTTTTTTTTTTTTCAACTTTTTTTTTTTTCAACTTTTTTTTTTTTTCAACTTTTTTTTTTTTCAACTTTTTTTTTTTCAACTTTTTTTTTTTTTCAACTTTTTTTTTTTCAACTTTTTTTTTTTCAACTTTTTTTTTTTTTCAACTTTTTTTTTTTTCAACTTTTTTTTTTTTCACTTTTTTTTTTTTTCAACTTTTTTTTTTTCACTTTTTTTTTTTTTCAACTTTTTTTTTTTCACTTTTTTTTTTTTCAACTTTTTTTTTTTCAACTTTTTTTTTTTTCAACTTTTTTTTTTTCAACTTTTTTTTTTTCAACTTTTTTTTTTTCAACTTTTTTTTTTTTCAACTTTTTTTTTTTCAACTTTTTTTTTTTCAACTTTTTTTTTTTCAACTTTTTTTTTTTCAACTTTTTTTTTTTCAACTTTTTTTTTTTCAACTTTTTTTTTTTCACTTTTTTTTTTTCAACTTTTTTTTTTTCACTTTTTTTTTTTCAACTTTTTTTTTTTCAACTTTTTTTTTTTCACTTTTTTTTTTTCAACTTTTTTTTTTTCAACTTTTTTTTTTTCAACTTTTTTTTTTTCAACTTTTTTTTTTTTCAACTTTTTTTTTTTCAACTTTTTTTTTTTTCAACTTTTTTTTTTTTCAACTTTTTTTTTTTTTCTTTTTTTTTTTTTCAACTTTCACTTTTTTTTTTTTTTCAATTTTTTTTTTTTTCTTTCACTTTTTTTTTTTTTTCAACTTTCTTTTTTTTTTTTTTCACTTTTTTTTTTTTTCACTTTTTTTTTTTTTTCAACTTTCACTTTCACTTTTTTTTTTCAACTTTCACTTTTCACTTTTTTTTTTAAAAAATTTATTTTTTTTTTATTTTTTTTTTTGCTTCTCTTCCCATTATCTTTTTTTTCTTCATTCATTCAATCTTCTTCCATTTATTTATTCGCCTAGTTTTGTCCTTTTATCATTCATTATTTTCTTCTTCGCGTAGGCAGTCATCGCTATCCACATCTTCCTATCCTTAACAACTCTTAACACGCTTTCTCCTGTTACCCCACCCAAACCCCGCTCTGCCATCGATTTGCTCAAGCCCAGTAGGCTACTCGTTGCTTTCTCCTGTTTCTATTTCCCGCTATCTGACCTGTGAGTATCAGGTTCTTCGAGCCCTCCTTCCTCATTACATGTCCCAGGAACTTCAGTTTTTTTTCCTTGTGTTAAGTATTAGTTTCCTTTTCATTTCCATCCTCTCCAAAAACTCGTCGTTACTCACATGTTCAGTCCATGGTATTCTCAGCATCCTTCGGTAGAACCACATATCGGTTGCTTCAAGCCTCTCCTTCATCTTTGATGAGATTGTTCAACATTCACTGCCATACTGACGAACATGAATCACATAGCAATCCAGTACTCTATTCTTATGTTTCTAGCGAAAATGTCCTGTCTGGATCTTAAAAGCTGACAAAGGCAATATTTCATTTACTTGTAAGCTAGACACTATCATGGATCGAGCATGTGAGCAATGATGAGGTTTTGGAAATTGTGGAAACGAAAAAGAAATAATATTGAGTACCAGGAAGAGACAACTAAAGTTCCTGGGACATGCAATGAGGAAGGAGGGCTTGGAGAACCTGATACTAACAGGCCAGATAGAGGAAAAAGAAACATGGGAAAGCAGCGGATAACATATTTGAAGGACCTAATCAGGTGGATGTTGGAACGAGGGTTGCATGGTGCAGCAGGAGAAGGCGTGCTAAGAGCCACCAGGGATAGGGAGACGTGGTAACGCCACTGATGCACAGGGAACTACATAAGGGAGAAAGATTAGATAGAAGGAGAGTAAAGAATAAGACGAACCAGTTACAGGAGGTGTCAGAGAAAGGAGCAAGAGAAGGATGGGAATACAGGTGTGGTGACAGTTGCAAAGGTAGAGAGAAAGGAAAAGATATACAGGGTGATGGAGAAAGAACTGGAGTCAAGTGGTAAAGAGATGGGTATTGACATTGCATCTAAATTCCTGGAGGTTGTAGCCGTCAGGAAAGCAAGAATGTCAAAAAGTTCCATAGATACATCAGGTATTACTTAAAGCTACATAGAACAGGAAGTTGTAAACAGCTCTGATCACCCACGTCGTGAAGGTGCACAAAAGAGCTGGTTGCATAAGCTGAAAATAAACTTCGCAGCTGAGACAGTTGCTTGTTTTTTTTGTTTTTTTTCCTCGAAGCTTATTTTATTCTTATAAAGAATTTGTGACTTAAAACACGATCTACGAGCAAACTGATTTTTAAAATGACCTATGACACGATCTCTAGCTGCGTCCAGTCAACTTACCTGACCTTTGGCAGATTCTGCCCACGTTGTGTTATTGATTTCGAATTAGCCAAAGCAGGACCGCTTACTACCACTTGATGAGTATGGTCCAGACTTGCGAGGGAGAGGTATATGATGAAAACCAGATTTATGACCGCAACGACAATGTGTATATTTATATATATCGAATAATTGCAGCAAGTCAAAATAAATAACGGAAAAGAAATAAAAATTGACTGGTATTTCAATAGAATATTCATATTGTACTATTTTCAACAGGACAATCAGTTGGTTGATTCTCTCTCTCTCTCTCTCTCTCTCTCTCTCTCTCTCTCTCTCTCTCTCTCTCTCATATATATTTCCTGCAGCAGGCGAGTTTTCAGTACGATCGTATTTTAAATATCTTTCCAACCTCTCCTCTCAAGACACGGGAACCGACTCACTACTTCTCGTTTTGTTAAGCATGCGCCCCAAATGGGGTGGGAAAGAGGAATGTAAAGTTTTCATTTCCTCCCCTTCCCTGTATAACTTTTACTAACGCAAAATGAAAACAATTACATTTAATCATTTCGACTTCAAATAGTAAACACACTCCCTCTATTTGTCTCCCTGCTCTTATCAACTGCCCTGGTAACCCAGTACACAGGAAATTGACAGGGCCTTATTTCGATCTAAGATCAGCCATTTTCAAAACACATTGACAGATATTTTGTCTCGAATCACTTTGATGAATTCGCTTAATAATAATTTTGTACTCAGTAAACTTAGCACCTAGGTTTTTCACTTGTTTATTTTCAGTTCCACATATCACCCGAAGAGGAGCGGTTCTCCTCCGGAACATGAATTTTTTGTAGTGATACCATGCTTTTATAAACCATTACAACTATTACGATATGTATATTGTGTGTGTATTTACTTAATCTTCTGATATATTATGGTCTCCTTGCCAACAGCTGTACGTCGTTAAAAGTCGTTACCTTACAACTAATGCTAGAATTAAAAAATAAAACAAAAGCGTAAAACAAGTTCAGTATTCATTTTCTATTGAGACATGTTAGATGGCCACTTTTTGGTGTGTGAGACAATTTTTCTCTCCACAAATTATCTCTTTCATATGTAGAAGTCTACTATTCGACCATGTTTAGAATATTGCTGCCACATAGGGTCCGGTGTCTTTGCTATTTACCTTGAGCTCTTAGATAAAATCCAAAGGAGAATCGGCAATATTATTGGTCCTGATCTGGCTGCACGGTTTCACTTTCCCGCTGGCATAAGGTTATCTTTCTGTCTTTTTATAAATACTTTCATAGTATTTGTTCGGATGAGCTCTTCGCTATGACACTTTGTTAATTTAAGCGCAGTGCTAGACTGGTGTTGAGGTCTCATCAATTTGCATTTGAGCTGGCTAGATATAGACGTAAGTTCTAACAGTTACTTTTGTCACTTTTCCTGTCTGTGGAACTCCCTTTTGGATCCATGCTTTCCAGCCAATATTGCAAAATTTTAAATGCAATGACAATCGCTATCTACTTTGCACTTGATTTTCTTTTTTTTCTCTACCCGCTCATTATTAATGTTTCTGTTCCTAATTCTTCAACACCCTGTAACAACTTGCATCTTAGTGACTTTATTGCCTTGCATGGGGTGATACAGATTTTTCTTTAAATTACCTTCAGAGAAAGAGAGACTCCTAAAATTTTTAATCTAATCAAGCGAGAAAAAATTTACTTTTTGTGCCTTTTCATTGTTAGATAAGAATCTAGTAACCGAAAAATAAGCTTACGTATGAATAGAAAGATATAAAATGAGCAAGATGGGTAAGGTGTTCGCCTTGCAATTGAAGTGGGCCACCCATGTACAAAAATGGGCTGAATATGGGTTAGAATGATCATAGCATCACGCTAGACACCCACTGCCTTTTGTGTCTAGTCGTGATAAACATCACTTTGGTTTGTATTATGGTATTAAGTCAATGTGAGCAATTTTTCTTACCTGATCTGAATATCTGAAGGTGATGTTCGAGTTTCAGAGCACAAGGCGGAACATAAAATCTGAAGCCTTTTTTTTTGTTTGTTTCTCTCCTGATGTCATATTGATGATACTCATTGACAATACAATGTAGAAATTCATCTTCAGTGAGCGTGTAATTCATAGAAAGATATATCTTCTTTTTTATATATAGTAAGCTTCCTTTTATCAGGAACTAGGCTAAATGTGGAGTATGGTGATTTAAAAAGATTGAAATGCGCCAGTGTGTTTGAATATGTAGCGTGCGAAGTGATAACCTTTAGCGGGACTCTAATACCAAGTGACGCTCGGCACTACGCAAGCCGAAATATATGTACTTCTCTTTTCATAGGTCCCTTTTTCATTGATCTATTTCTCTCTCTCCCTTAGTCTCTTGTGCCTTTCTCCTCATATCTCTCTCTCTCTCTCCCTCTCAAAAAAAAATATATTTCGAGAATTGAATCCAGATGGGGACACTACTGCCTATGAGTAAAATAGTTTCTCGTGAGGTTATGAACTGGACATTGAGATGCAACTGAGTTTGTTTGTGGACTGTCATAGTCTTCTTTACTATCGCAGAATGAGAAATTACTTTTGTTTAACATTGCCTTCACTATAGACATTTGCCTCCTTGCAAGGGCCGACAGGGGCAAATCCAGAAAAGATTTGTGGGTGTATTGAAAAGTGGAAGAAATGCTGGGATAAATGTGTGAAGTCCCAAGTGTTGACAATCTACTATATTGGTTGGTTTGGGTTTTTGCTAATTGATAAAGAAGTATGCATTTGTGAGTTTAGAGAACATGTCGAAACGTTGTGTGTGTGTGTGTTTTAGGTTTCCGTATGGGTAGCCTGGGTAAGATTGCTACACAATTTTGTGTGTGTATATATATATATATATATACACACACACACATTGCGGAAATATAGTTGTTTTTTCCGTGTACAGATGTAATCTGATCGGAGTCTACAGGCTTCAATTTGGGTTCTTTCAATGTGCTACATGAAAATTACTTTGTATAGAGGAAAATCTACTACATATCCGAGACTTGTGCATTTTATACGGGAGTTAATTTGAGCCGGTAAAACAATACTCAGCCACCGACATAGAAGTGGGAGTCGCGCATATTTCTATACATTTCACAAAAGAACATCCACATTCCTCTGAACATTAACAAAGTCGTATGTGTGCGTGCCGTTAATATGTTGATATATGGTGCTTGTATGTGTTTTTTGCTGATAGGGGTATCAGTGTACGTATAACACACGTCTGCAATCTCTCTCTCTCTCTCTCTCACTCTCACTCTCTCTCACTCTCTCACTCTCTCTCACTCTCTCACTCTCACTCTCTCTCTCTCACATATGAGAGTCCCAGGAGTTCAACATCAAAGGTTAAATGTATATTTTTACAGACTATGATATATATGAGAAAGAGGGTAAGAAACCAATATAAAAATGCTACTGAAAAATAAAGGCTTTTGCTTTTTCGCTATTTTTCCGATGTTGCTAACCTCATAAGACTGTGTGCGTACCTCCTATTTGATATATATATATATATATATATATATATGAAAGACATGATTAAGTATTTATGTTATTTTACGGGTTTAATTAGAGTAGATAGACTAAACTATCGTCCGGTTCACACTCCACCCACGACTATTGAACAGGTGAAGAGGCTCATCCCTTGTTTCCTGTTTAGGATGTGGTTTCCGGTTTTTCTCTTTTCCAATCTTTTCACTCTTACGTAGCCCCCTGCACATCAGTGGTGTTTTCGCTTTGCTTGGGGTGATATGATTAAAAAAACAAAAAAAAACAATATATGTCGTGTTACGCATGATCTAGAGTAGTTCGTAAATAGTTATATCGGCCATAGAACTACGAAACTGACTCTAAGACTCACACTGTATTTCTCTGAACGGAGCTCAATTCGATCTCATCTACGAAACTCTATCCGGAACATACTTGTTGACAACACAAATATAACAACATCATCCACAAACAAAAAAAAAAGGCTAAAACTAATGTAGGCTTTATTTATAAAAAAAAGAAAAACCCATCACTCAATATCAACTTTGGTACATATACACATTACTCTACATCATATATAACTCCATTCTGTTACCCATCAAATAATATTCATCTACGAAAATGGCGAAAAGTATAGCCGAAAGCGCTCGGAAAAACAAAACATTTTGATAATTTTATATAATTTATTTGCTCTAAATAAAAAAAAAACGTAAGATCACATGAAAAATTATTTAAAACTTATCCATTACACCTTGTCTGTCATTTTTAATGCGATCTGTATAAACGAGAGGTTTCTGCCCAAATATTTGTGTGTGTTGTCAATTCTTTTCAGGGAGTGTATCTCTAAAGTAACAAAAACTATTCTTTGCCAACGCGTTTCGTCCTATGATAGACAAAGCCTTGATAAAGTTCCTCAGTTGATGAAACGCATCAAACTTTATTATATGTTCGGAATTGAAAGTCGGGAAGCCGACTTTCAATTCTAATCTGGTTCGTGAAATTTATTTACGCGCAAATACCTTTTGAGAAAAATTTAGTTGAACATTAGTAAAAATGATTATCTCTCAAAAGTTCTTACGATCTAAAAAAAAAATTTTCTAGCTTTAAATAACCGGCAAAATGTTGATCAGCAGCAAGCGAGATCAGTGAAACGTTATTGTAGTGGATACCCGTATTTATCGTAAATACGGGTGATTTTTTATAATGTTTATAATCAATAAATGTCAGCTCTAAACTTATTTATAAATGGAACTTTGTGTATGACCATTACCTATAGACTCCGAAACGGCTGAACCGATTTTCTTGAAAATTTACAGAGTTGTACTATAAGCGTCTGCGAGTGATCTTAGCTAGGTTTTGTGTTTTTATTTTAGTTTTTGCTTCGGGTTTGGCTCTAATAGGTTTAATTGTAGTTCTTAGTCTCAGCCATGATACCATTTACTCAGATGACTTATTTAGCCTTCGAAATTCAGTTTACGACAAAAAACCTATTTCATATCGATACTAGGAAATCAATTTGACTTGCATCCATTTTTCTTTCAGTCTACAGTTTCGCTTTAACTGGAAACAACTATTGCTTTTTAGTCTTTCGTGCCAACGTCCAAAGAGTTTGAGCTCCAGGACCATGGATTAGTTTTAAAGCTTTCATTACACCCGAGCAACGCCGGGCTATACTGCTCGTTAAAAATAAATACATTAATTCTTTAAAAATCTATGTATATAAACGTGTGTAAAATATATATAAAACGCATTTACTGTCTATCGGTCAACAAATAATCAGTTTCCATTAGATTCTGTTTGGGTTCACTTCGCGCTTATGTTGTTGAGAAGGCATGAAACCATATCCCTGCAACTATAGGTGACATAACATGACAGGCTGAATTATATCTTGCCTTGAGATAGCCACACACACACACTATATATATATATATATATATATATATATATATATATATATATAGTGTGTGTGTGTTCGGATTGTTGTTCTCATTTTAATTGTCATATTCACGACGTTTCAACCGTTGTATGCTCTGGCCTTCTTCAGGTGATATGCGTCGAAATATTTAACTTAAATTTCCCTTTGAGTAACTCAACCCTGCAATTTTTTTTCCTGCTGTGGCTAGATATTGAACTCATAACTACACCCTTGTGGAAATTAATTGAAACAACAGCTTTAGTTTCTTTCGCCATTCGTTAATTTTTAGACCCATAGAAACCGATTTTTACCATGTAACTCTATTTTTTTCATCAGATTAGGTCATTAGCAGTGGTGTGCAGTAATATGAATCTATTTTCGGAGTGTATGATTTTGTTTGGCCTTGAAAAATATTGCGTCATCCGTGATTGCATCAGATTGTGATCACACCCATGGCCGTCGATTAGTTGTCCTACGCCCATTGTCTGCGAAGGACGTTACTCCATGGAAGCCAACAAAAAATTGTAACCTCACTTAGTCAAACCTTACAGAAAGATCGCAGATATTGCCTTTTAACTGCCAGTCGGGTCATCAAGATGAAGAAACAAACTGGATATTTCAGTCCAAAATGTAAAGGAGAATGCGGTCGGAAGAGAAAAACAACGCCAAGAGGCGACGTATACCTGATCAGGGAAAGTGTGAAAGATCCTAGTAAGACATTATTTGTTTTGTTTCAATTAATTTGCGTAAGAATGTATCTCTGTTCATATCTATCTATCTATCTATCTATCTATCTATCTATCTATCTATTTCAGTCCAAAAACAACGCCAAGAGACGACTTATACGTGATCAGGAAAAGTGAAAGATCCTAGGAAAACATTCATTTTGTTTGAATTAGCACAAGGGTGTAGTATACAAGGCCCAGTGAGCAAACAAACTTGGGTTATTTTTTCTTAATTATTTCTTCGTATGACAAAAAGATTTTCTACATGTTTTATATTTGGGTAAGGTTTTAACTTTCAGATATGTTTTTATTGAATGTGATGAACAAGTAAAATTTTAAAAGATTTTCTGTGGAAATTAATTGAAACAACAGCTTTAGTTTGATTTTCTGTTATAAATTTTCTTGTAAGAGGACGAAACTGGTGATGTCCCACCATCACTGATCGGACACAGAACTTTCACCAATCACGAGGCGTGAATGTTCCCTCGGTTGATGGGTGATTCCTCAGTCTGAGCTGCTATCTATTACTCTACCGTGGGTGGGCATCATTGTATAGAAAACTGATAAAGAATCTTCAATCGCACTTTGTAATAAGACGGAAGATGTTGTCCGTGTTTTAAAAGCGCCCCGATTACTACTATTTCCGTACAGTACAGCTTAGAGTTACGGTTACCTTTTCTTTATCAGACTAATTTTTATCAAATACAAGGCCTTTCAAGACGGAGGTTCATTGAATGAGTGTAGTATGAACGTAAGTAGAGGAGGTAATATGAGGATATGTAGAAAAGATAACTGTTGATCCTAAGCATGAAGAGGTTAACATCGTAGTGATCGGAAAAGCATAATTTCGGGCGTCTGTTTAACAAAGTTCTTGGGAAGAAACTGTCCAAATAGAGCTTTTTTTTCCTACCAATGGGCTTACGGTCAAATCCCACTGAAAACGCTGGTTCTCGCTAATGTGAACTATTTTTCTTACCTGATCTGAATATCTGAGAGGGATTTTCGAGTTTTAGAGCACAAGGCGGAACATAAAAAGATCTTTAGCGTTTTCTTTTCTCCTGGTGACATGTTGATACTCCTTGACAGCCATAATCCAAACACTCATCTTCAATCAGTGTAATTTTTTTATAATCATATCACCCCAAGCAAGGCAGTTTACTGCCACTGTTGTGCAGGGGGTTACATAGGAGGAAAGTTATGAGAAAGTGACAGGTTATATGGGATGTCAAGAAGTGGGTAAAAAAAAGGATGATTGTGGCCATAAAGTGAGGGATCAATTTATATACTGATTGCAATATAGAATTGACCCCCCACTTCAGATCCACATTATAGCATAGAATTTTTTTTATAATCATATCGCCCCAAGCAAGGCAGTTTACTGCCACTGTTGTGCAGGGGGTTGTATAGGAGGAAAGTTATGAGAGTGACAGGTTATATGGGGTGTCAAGAAGTGGGTAAGAGAAGGATAAAAATACTGAGGAGAGTGATGTGGAGTGGATGGAGAAAGGATCAGGAGAGAGAGGATGCAAGTTAGTTAGATAGAAGATGACGATTGACATTACATATAGATTTTTTGTGATTGTAGCTGTCGGTGCAGCAAGTAAATGGAAGGGAATTCCACAGGCGGGAAGTGCGAGAAAAGAAGCTGAAGGAGTAGAATTTGCGTTTACATTTTATTGGTTTCACAGTAAAAGGGTGGAACCTAGTTGCTAATCTTGTGGCTCAAGTAAATTCAAATAAAGTAGGCACCATGGAGTTAACCGGAGCAGAAACCGTGAAAGTATTTGTAGAAGAGACACAGGGAAGCCACATTGCGCCGGTGAGAAAGTGACTGTATCTGAGCTGCCAAGTCGGGATTGATCACATTACATAGAAAGATTTCTTTTTATCGGGAAATAGGCTAAATAGGGAGTATGGTGATTGAAAAGATTGCAATGCGCTTGTATATGCAGCATGCGAAGTGATAACCTTTGGCTGGACTCGAATACCAACTGACGCTCGGCCCCACACAAGCCGAAATAAGTGTACACCGCTCTTCATAGATCTCTTTTATCTATTTCTTCCACTCTGTCTCTCGCCTCTTTTCTTCATTTTTCTCTCTCACACATACACACACTCTTAAAATATTTCAAGAATGTCGATCCCTGTTAATAATTAAATGAGGGACCGGTTCAGAACACCATGAACCTCCAACAGTCAGAAATATGTTTCGGCTTTAAATAATACACAAATGGTTGATAACCTGTAAAAATATTAGGTTGTCAAAGTACCATTCAGCCGGCTTCGAATCAAAGAATTCTTGACACGCTTCCTCGACTTCATCAAACGAGTCGAATCAGCGGCCCTTCAGAAAGTGTTGCATTGAGCGGAAAAGGCTGTAATCTGATGGAGCAGTCAGGACTGTAGGCTGGATGTGGCAGAACCTCAATGCCGTCCAGCTCTTCAAACTTGTCTTTGGTCTTCCAGGCGGTGTGTGGCTTGGCATTGTCCTACTGCATCAAAGCACGCTTTCGGTTGATCAGAGCCGAGTACTTTCGCTTCAACTTTTCGTAGACCCGCTCAAGTTGCTGACAGTAAAGTTTGGCACTGATGGCACGACCATTCGGAACGAACTCAAAAATGCGCGATTCCTTCAAAGTTCCACCAAAAGCAAAACAGGACTTTCTTTGCCTATTCGATCTTGTTTTGGAACCGACGGTGTCTCTTGCTCTTTCTGAACCCATTGCTTATCTCGATTGTGCTGGACCAGATAGACCCATTTCTCGTCGAATGTCACAATGCGCTTCCAAAAACGCTCATCCAATGGATTGCTGAGCAGTTGACTCATCTGTTGGCTTGTGCTTCAGTGAGTTCGTGCGGAATCAAGTTGCTTCAAATGTCGGTGAATTGTCGATTTGCCAACTCCAAGCTCATCAGCCAATTCTCGAGTGCTCGATGAAGGCGCAATGTCCAACCCAGTTTGCAAGTCTCCATCATCCAACTTTAACAGCCGTCCCGAACGAGGATTATCTTTAAGACTCATCTCGCCAGAATAGAAACGCTTGTACCACTTTGAGATCGCCGTATATGCAATTGCTCCTTTACCTTCGGCAGTACAAATCTCTTTTGCAGCTTTTCTGGTTGAAAGACCTCGCTTCCAGCAGTAACGAATCAAAACTCGCAGCTCAATTTTATCAATTGCCATCTTGAATACAAAGATGAAGATCACTATAACAATATAAACGCAAAATTGCATAAAAAATCGGTTTTTTGCAAGTGTTTACGAACTTTTGAGACAACTTAATAATAATCAATCTTTACTAACGGATTCCGAAGAGAATTTGTCCCGGTAGATGCAGCATGCGAAAGTCAGAAATAGTGTCACTAAGGAGTGTAGTTTGTCAAAACGTTTGTCATGGAAATAGCGATAGAGTAGCAAGAGATTTGCACCATTTTATCTGTAAAACGGTGTTGTAATGTTGAAAATAGTTAATCATCCGCAAGTCTGTGTAAAATGCAGGTGACTCCTCTCAATCATTTTCATTTACCCTTTTACTAAATATTATAAGTATTATAAATCTTATATTGGTCTATCATTTTTATATTTGGGCACATAATTGAGAGTATTTTTAATTTGTAATCATTTCCTTGCTTTCCTGACAGCTACAATCTCCAAGGATTTAAATGTAAAGTCAATAGTCATCCCCTATCTAACTAACCTGCATTCTCTCTCTCTCATACTCCTTTCTCCGGCCACTCCACTCTCATCAGTATTCTCATCCTTCTGTTATCCACTTCCTGACACCCCCTATAACTGGTCACTCTTTCTCATAGCGTTCTCGCCTGTGGAATTCCCTTCCGTTAACTTGCTTCTTCGACTGATAATTGCCTATGTTCTGAAAAGGTTACCAAATTAAGTGATTTGTTTGGACATTTTTTTATCTTTTTTTTTTTTTTTGTTCACCAAATACAAGGCCAAGAGCTATTCAAGGTCAAGGGTTACTGAATGAAGTTGGAAGAGGTAAGAAGTGCATTTTATGATGTATAGGAGAAATGGCATTTCACTGTAGACTTGAAGAGGTCAAGATTATAGTGATTGGGAAAGCATTCCCCTGAGATTCTGTATCATATAGTAGCAGTTCTTGGTAAGAAGCTATCCAAATGGAACCATTGTGTTACAAATGGAATATGAAGAGAATGGGTAGGATTTGTTTTTGTGTATCTGGGATGATGGGTTTTAACTGTAAAGGTCAGAATGGGTGGTACTAAGGACTGTAGCTCAGAACATTTGCCATGGAAATAGCGATTGAGTAGCGAGAGGCTTGCGACGTTTCGTCTATAGGAAAATAGTTACATAGTGGAAAAATTCTTAATCCCAACAAGGCCACGTCGAAGCTTTTGTACTCTTATCTATAGTAGTAAGTGGGGAGTAATAAATTTCAAACCGACATTTGTCTATATTTCTGAGACTAGGTAGTATTTACAGTATTCGGACTATTGTCCTCATCTTTGTTGTCATTTCTAGGACATTTCAGCCGTTGTACGCTCCGGACTTCTTCAGGTGCTAAGAAATATAAAGAAGAGACAGGCCGCACCCTTAAGGTAAGGCTCCTAGGACATAGCAAGGCCGTAACACGAGGGGAGATTGAAAAATCAGGCGTAGCTGACCACATATGTAGGGAGAAAGGGGATCACCGCACACTTTGGGATGAAGTTGAAATAATAGAGAACAACACTGGAAACTACGTAAACTTAAGGAATCAGCAAATATGCTAGGCTTCAAAAATCTCCTAAGCCGACCAATCATAAAGATGAACACAGTATGGAAATGAGTAATACGGAGTGTTAGAGAAAATCATTAGTGTCAAAAAATAACAATATGAGCTCTGGTAAAAAATACTAGAGAAAACCACTAACATCAAAAATTGCAATATGAACTCCGGTAAAAAAAAAAGTTTACTGGACATTAGGTTTATAAGTCCCAAAAATCCAGTTGTTCTTGTCCTTATGGACACATGGACATAGACGTTGGTTAGTTCCAGTGACTTGAATTGTGAGTTCAATACCAGGTACAGCAGTGGTGAAAAAGTAACTTGCAGGGTTAGAGGGAGATAAATCGACTTCCACTCGAGGCATTACTAAGCAAGGAAAGATGATGATATATCCCAGTGACTGTAATAAAGAGTTCTGTTCGAAATTCTTCGCACCTGAAGAAGGCCGGAGCGTACAACGACCAACACGTCGTACAAATGGCAACAAAGATGAGAACAATAGTCCGAATAATGTAAATACTGTTCATCAGGCAGTACTCCCTTTTCGATCTGATGTGATTCGCAGAAGTCAGCTGCATTCTGGACTAGTACAAGCAGCCGGCCATTTTCCCAGCATTTTTTTTATCGAAGGGTCGCATAGACCGTTTCACTTGATATCTGCTGTGAACTTCTGCACAATGCTACTAAGAACATAAACACAGAAAAATAAACAAAAAATATAGTGTTAAGCACAAGGCAAATACATATTTAATTATATATATATATATATATATATATATATATATTTATGTGTGTGTTTTGTTTGTATACAATGCTGTGTTTGTCGATGTCCGTGCGTGTATATATGGTTAACTGATGAGTCGGCGAGTGCGCATGCGTTCTGTCAAGTGTATGAGAAAGTGGTCGTTCTAGTTAGCGCCGAATACGGGTAAACTAGAAATGGAATGCAATGTGACAGATTTTGGGAACCAATTTTAATGTCCATTAAAAAATGGCATATTTTTTCCATTTATTCGCTATTCTTTGTTTATTTATTTTTTTCCTTATATATACTTTTATTACGTGCTGATGAATTACATCTCTTATTAATTTCAAATTCACTTCACTTGTCTTTTTGACTGTATTATTTTTCCAGTTCTCTCTTTCTCCCTCTATCTCCTGTCCGTTTTCATTTTCTCTCTTTCTCTCTCTCTCTGATCCCCACTCCATTTTCATTTCTTTTTTCTCTGTGTCTCTCTTCCTCCTCTATTTTCATTTCTTTTTTCTCTCTCTCTCTCTTCCTCCTCTATTTTCATTTCTTTTCTCTCTCTCTCTCTCTTCCTCCTCTATTTTCATTTCTTTTCTCTCTCTCTCTCTTCCTCCTCTATTTTCATTTCTTTTCTCTCTCTCTCTCTTCCTCCTCTATTTTTATTTTTCTTTTTTCTCTCTCTCTCTCTCTCCTCCTCTTTTCATTTCTTTTTCTCTCTCTCCTCTATTTTCCATTTCTTCTCTCCCCCTCATTTTCATTTCTTCACACTCTCTTCCTCCTCTATTTTCATTTCTTCACACTCTCTTCCTCTTCTATTTTCATTTCTTCTCACTCTCTTCCTCTTCTATTTTCATTTCTTCTCCTCTTCCTCTTCATTTTCATTTCTTTCTCTCTTCTTCCTTTATTTTCATTTCTTCTCTCTCTCTCTTCTTCTTCTATTTTCATTTCTTCTCTCTCTCTCTCTTCCTCTTCTATTTTCATTTCTTCTCTCTCTCTCTCTTCCTCTTCTATTTTCATTTCTTCTCTCTCTCTCTCTTCCTCTTCTATTTTCATTTCTTCTCTCTCTCTCTCTTCCTCTTCTATTTTCATTTCTTCTCTCTCTCTCTCTTCCTCTTCTATTTTCATTTCTTCTCTCTCTCTCTTCTATTTTCATTTCTTCTTTTCTCTCTTCCTCTTCTATTTTCATTTCTTCTCTCTCTTCCTCTTTTCATTTCTTTCTCTCTCTCTCTTCTCTTTTCATTTCTTCTCTCTCTTCTTCCTTCTTTTCATTTCTTCTCTCTCTCTTCTTCTTTTCATTTCTTCTCTCTCTCTTCCTCTTTTCATTTCTTCTCTCTCTCTTCCTCTTTTCATTTCTTCTCTCTCTCTCTTCTTTTCATTTCTTCTCTCTCTCTCTTCCTCATTTCTTCTCTCTCTCTTCCTCTTTTCATTTCTTTCTTCTCTCTCTCTCTTCCTCTTTTCATTTCTTCTCTCTCTCTCTTCCTCTTTTCATTTCTTCTCTCTCTCTCTTCCTCTTTTCATTTCTTTTCTCTCTCTTCCTCTTTTCATTTCTTTTCTCTCTCTTCCTCTTTTCATTTCTTTTCTCTCTCTTCCTCTTTTCATTTCTTTTCTCTCTCTTCTCTTTTCATTTCTTCTCTCTTCCTCTTCTATTTTCATTTCTTTTTTCTCTCTCTCTTCCTCTTTTCATTCTCTCTTCCTCCTCTTTTCTTTCTTTCTTCCCCTTGTTTCTTATTTCTCTTCCTTTATTTTCCCGACTTTATCTTTTTTTCTCTCTTGCCCTCCATCTGTCTTCTCCTTCACATCGTCGTCGTCTCTCCGTTATCACTTTCTTTCCACATCGTCGACGCCCTCCAGTCTCTTTTTTCTCTCACTTTTTCTTTTTTCTCTCACTTTTTCTTTTTTCTCTCACTTTTTCTTTTTTCTCTCACTTTTTCTTTTTTCTCTCACTTTTTCTTTTTTCTCTCACTTTTTCTTTTTTCTCTTTTTGTTTCTTTGTTTCTCTCTCTATATCTCTCTCTTCATCTGCTTATTTTTGCATTATTTCTCTTTCTGTATCTCTCTCTCTCTCCCTCTATCTCACATTGCTACTCTTGTTTCATTGAACTTTCTCTCTCTTTATCCAATCGCTCATATATTCCTTCTTTTTTTATCCTCTTTTTCATTTTAATCTTCATTCCCCTTATTCCCCACTTACTACATTTTCTTGACATTCTTCTTCGATTGTAAGGTAAGCCAACCTCCTCCTTAAGAAGCTGACGCCTTCATGGGAGATAAAAAATATAGGTCATGAGAGCGTCGCACATACGTCAGCGTCAATGTTCATGTGTGGTTCTGTAACTAGTGGGGAACACAATACGTAGATGCTTCTACTTGGCACCTTGGCACCTCGTATACATCAACAATGACGAGGTCTTCAGAAGTTTGGTTACAATAGCAAAAGAGACTGTTGTCAACCAAAAGGCTTAGTTTTCTATTCCGTTTTCGGGTCAGCGATATTGTTCACCTTAGTCGATTAGGGATTTTGTTTGTTATTTTTTTTTTTTTTTAATAAAAAATCTCGAGATGAAGAAATGAAAATAGCACATATCGAGATAGAGAGCGAAAGGAAGATCATGTCGAGAGAAAAGGCGAGGAACAACTTCAGCAAAACCATTGTAATATCTAAGAAAATAATAGAATTGATGGAACAAATCAAATACAGATTTCGTTGGCCGTCTCCAAGTAACAAATGTTCATCTTCTGTACACATATTTTGCAGTCCGAATGGTCATTCTAGTATAATGGATATCGGCTCAGAACGGAAACTCGGAGAGCCGAGTTCGAATTCCAGTTGAATTCGTTGACTTCACTTACGTGCAAATACCCTTGGGGAAAAGGTATTAATCCGTTACTTCTACCTCCAGCTATGGGTTAAATAGCAGGACAGATATGATTTTATAGCCTTGGTTGAAAACCAGCATTTTGAAGCTGGGGAATTAATTTCTGACTTTGACAAAGGAGGCTTGAAATAGTCAACGAGCAAATCTCAATTATTTCTGTATAGTGAGTTCAATACTCGCTGGTTCCCTCAGTCTGGAATAAGTTCAAAATAACTTGAACTTTGTACTATTCTCATAATCAATATTAATTAGAAATTAGTCTAAGTGAATTTGTTGGATTTTTTTTTGTTTGTTTTTTTTGTTGTTGTTTTTTTTATGTTTAGCCGTTAAATAAATTTTGATCACCAAGTTTTTCCCGTCTGAATCCATCCTGCACATACGTACCATCCGCCCGTTTATTGAATACTGCTGCTACATCTGGTCTGGTGCCCCTGCAAATTCACCTCGGGGTTCTTGACAAAATCCAACGGGGAATCTATAATGTGTAAGGTCAATAGTCATCTCCTATATCATTGAATCGCATCCTTTCTCACAAGCTCTTTTCTCCATCCACTCCACCCTCCCATCTCGCCAGTATTCTCATCCTTCTATTACTCTTCCTGACACCCTCTATAACCTGCCCCTCTTTCTCATCACTTTCCCCACTTTGTAACCCCCCTGCCTACCAGTGACAGTAAAACTGCCTTGCTTGGGGTGAAATGATTTTTAAAAAAATGTTGCAGTCACAAAACGATATACAAACGTAGGATAAACAGATTTCGATCATATTCTTTTCTTTCCGCATTGGCTGTTGAAACATGAACGTGTATTTATTTTTTTTTTTTTTTTCCCCACCGGTTACAACAATATGAAGTTGAGTTCTCCTCTCGAGTTAAAAATCCTACTCTACTATCATTAATTACTCCACTGTCGCGCTGTCAACGACGGAGGTTGGGTCAGAATGGCGAGCGATTGGTCGGAATACTGCGTAGGCGTCGAATTCTGATAATGACAGATTGCCTCCACACCCAGATTACATAGACAGGTTAAGCCAACGATTGAACACGAGTTCCCCTGAAGTTCTTCCTCCCGCTACACCCTAGATTCGATGCTACCACGTCTGTTCCTTTCGTATCCGTTAATTGTGCTATACGTCATACACGTTTGGGCGATCATGTATCTTTTGATACATGATTGACTGGATAGAAGATTTTTCCGTAGTTTGTTGCCATTATTTTCTGCGGTAGACTGGTTACCAACCAAAGCTATAGACCAAAATCTGTCCTGCTATTTCTAAACTTATTTATAAATGGAACTTTATATATATGTGTGTGTGTGTGTGTGTGTCTGTGTGTGCCCGTTACCTATAGACTCCGAAACGGCTGAACCGATCTCCTTGAAAATTTACACAGTTGCACTATAAGCGTCTGCGAGTGTTCTTGGCTAGGTTTTGTGTCGAGGTACCCCCCCCCCGATAAAAATCGATAATCGAAAAAATCGGGTTATAGAAAGAGTGGTCCAATTTTAATCAAATTTGATACACTCATAGAAAAAGACATAAGATATGATATTCAGAAGTTTCAAGTTCTTACAATAGTGCAGAAAATCGATAATATATATATAAAAGGCAAGATATTTGTGCGTGTGTGTTTATCTGCATGTATTTTTTTCAGCGCTTTTATTTTAGTTTTTTCTTCGGGTTTGGTTCTAAGCAGGTATAATTGTAGTTCTTAGCCTCATCCATGATACCATTTACTCAGAAGACTTATTTAGCCTTCAAAATTCAGCTTACAACGAAAAAAAACTTATTTGATATCGATACCAGGAAATCAAAATTTGGCTTACATCCATTCATTTTTCTTTCAGTCTACAGTTTTGCTTTAACTGGAAACAACTATTGCTTTTTAGTCTTTCGTGCCAACGTCCAAAGAGTCTGAGCTCCAGGACCATGGATTAGTTTTAAAACTTTCATTACACCCGAGCAACGCCGGGCTATACTGCTAGTAATTCATAACTGAAGAGAGCAACTTTGTGCGTAAGCGAATGCCACGAATTCAACTGTAATTCGAACTTGGCTCTCCAATTTCTTGTTCCAAGCCCATATTCACTACACCACAACGAACATCTCTTATTTGTTTTTATTATGAGAAAAAGAAATCTTTTGTTGATACAATCTATGAAGTGGCGTTGGACTCCTACAAAGAACCCAACAAATGTGATATTGTTACCCGGTTGTGCTCTCCTTTGAGAACGATTTATATGACACGCCGCTCATATCCGAAGATGCCTGTCTACGAGGCTAGCCAATCTTTGCTGAAGACACTTGCTCAGGCACATTTGTTTGTTCAACAACCACAAAGTCCACTTATGGTTTATGAAGCAACTATATCTAGTTCCAGTTTCTGGAAGAGAGTGAATTATCTGATGTGATCAACAGGCTGAACAAAGCCAGTACGCTCATACCCTCGGTCACGAAAACTTATGACTTTATGCTAGTACAGCCATCAACGGCTCTCAAATAGTTACCTCTATACAGTTTTATTCACTAAGTTTCCTAAAAGTGCCGCCAGCTGGTATCGCATCCCGCCCAAACCGATAACATCAAGATGTCACCTACCTGACAAATCGACCGGGGGTGCGATTCGAACCCGGGTTGCGTGGTCTGAGAGTGAGTGTTCCCACATTCTATTAAGAGAAATAGGAATTTGTCACTTAAATTATTATAAAGGTGCTGATACGATTTCTTTTATGGGCACCGCCATTTCGTTTTCGTCAGGATACAGTTATATAAATGACACCCACTGTTTCGTAATTTATCGTATTAACCCTTTAAAATCGAGCGTCATGCATACCGGCCGCTGTGTGAAACTGCATATACCGTCAGTCAGTAAAGTGCCATACGTGAAACACGCTTGGGCGATCATGTCTCGAAAGAGACATGACTGACTGGGCAGAAGATTTTCCCGCAGTATGTTGCCATTGCTTTCTGCGGTAGACTGGTTGCCAGCCAAGGCTATAGAACCCAATCTGTCTTGTTATTTAACCCATAACTGGAAGGAAGAGACGGATTAATACCTTTCCCAAGGGTATTTGCGCGTAAGTGAATGCAAAGAATTCAACTGGAATTCGAACTCGGCACCCCGATTTCTCGTTCCGAGCCGATATCCACTGCACCACAAGCATATACCGTACTCCTCAATAATTCAGGATTCAAAGGGTTGAATGCATAGGAAGGACTATTTGGATTTAACAGGATTCTGACTTCGCAGATGTCGTTGCATGTGCTTGTAGTGTAGCGGTTAGCGACACAGCAATAATAAGCGTGTCTTGTTCGAGTTAACTTTTGCACAAATATCATTGGAGAAAAAATAAATATATCTCTTCCCCACAAACTATGGGTTAAACAAATTTGCTTTCTTTCCTTGAAGTAGCTACCAGTCTGTGAGGGGGGAAAACTCTGTTTAAACACAACCTCGATTTCGTCAGCCTATCTTGCCCTAGACTAGTGTTTCCCAACCTTTTTTGGCCATGCCCCACTTAATCAACTCTAGAATCCTGATGTCCCCCCCCTCCCATATGTTGATATATATTTCTTATGTAAAAAGTGAACTCCGTTTTAGGTGCTTAAAATACCAATACTTTAATTTAAGCTTTTATTTTAAAATTAAAATTTAAAGTTTGTTTAAGGCTCAAACTGCCTTAAAGCCTTAAGGTGGCTTAAACAAACTTAAAAACAACATGGCATCCATGAAAAACAAAAAATAAAAGACAATTAAAGTTCTGAGTAAGAAAAATACTTTTAATTGAAGTAATAATTGTACTTTAATTTCAGAAAAGTACTTTTTTAATGCCATGAACACAGAATATACGAAGGATTTGGAAACTTTGCAAAATGAAGTTCTAAAATTATTTTAAAATAGAAGTTATTCACCAGGTGGTAGTTTCAATCAATGGTAATTTAAAAATCCAAGACCAATGATGAATGAAATATTTGTAACATTCCAATAAATAAAAATTTAGCAATGTTAGAGCTAATCACAAAAAAAAGACTTTTATTAGCAAAACACCTAACAATCGAATTGCCCCCTAAAAAATCAAATTGCCCTCTCCTGTGGTGCGTACGCCCCACGTTGAGAATCACCGCCGTAGACACACGACTACAGCTATGACTGGGGTACATATACTAGATCTATGATTCTAACGGACTACGGAAGATTTGATGTGACATGACACCTCAGATTAATAGTCAAATAGTAAATAATTTTTCATCTGTTTTCAGTTACATGCATGAAAGGATATTTCAAAGGCCATTGTTAGTGAGTCTTCACAGAATGCTTACCTACGTTAAACTAGGCTTAATGAATGTATACAGTTCTTATCTGCCACAAAATATGTCTTTTAGATCCACTCAAAGCAGGAGATTGCTAAATGAAATTGTTGTATGAACGTAGGCCTGATTTATTTTTACAGCTTATCAACCCTTTTTGTTATTTAAAGGTAAAACATTTGTTATTGTAAGAATATTTTTTTTATTAATGAATATTGCATTAACTATTTTTGTGGTGATACCAATGATTTTTCCAGATAAGTTCTATTTAATCCATAGTTGAGGGAAGATGAGATGGATACATACGTTTTCCTCAATGTAGTTGCAATCGGCGAAGGTAGAGGGGAATGGAGAAGTAAATACAGATTAAGTGAGAATATGTAGGATAGATAAGTTGAACCTAGATTTGAAGAAGTTAATACTGTAGTGTCTGGAGAAGCACCCACTCGGGAGTCTGTTTAGATTTTGGGAAGTGAATCGGCCCGAGACATCACCATCACCAACAGACCATATATGTTTGCACCAGGTAATTGAGAACAAATCATAAAGTAAAGCTATACATTTTTTTATAATCATATCGCCCCAAGCAAGGCAGTCTATTGCCACTGGTGCGCAGGGAGTTACATAGGAGTAAAGTTATGAGAAAGAGTGACAGGTTACAGGACGTGTCAAGAAGTGGGTAAAAGAAGGGTTAAGAGTGAGTGAAGTGGACGGAGAAAGGAGCATGAGAGAGAGAGAGAGAGAGAGAGAGAGAGAGAGGATGCAAATTAGCAATATAGGAGGTGACTATTGACTTTACACTTAAACTTCTGGAGATTGTTGCTGTCGGGAAAGCAAGTAAACAGAAAAGAATTTCACAGGCGGGAAGTGCGAGAAAAGAAGCTGATGGAGTAGAATTTGCGTTCACATTTTATTGGTTTCACAGTAAAAGGATGGGACCTAGTTGCTAGTATGTGTGTGCGATGTTCACCTTCCCGCCGTCGTAAGGTTGCATCTCTGTGCTTTTTCTATTACTGCTTTCATGTTAATTGTTCGGATGATCTCTTTGCTATGGTACCTAGGCTTTTTTAATTTAAGCGCAGTACTAGATTAACGGTGAGGTCTCGTCAATTTACAATTGAGTTGGCTAGATGTAACCGTAGGATGTGCGTTGGAG